>NW_019280802.1:0-34948 GCF_000648695.1 Onthophagus taurus
GAATAAAAGTTGTAGCAAATTTTACACTTTATACTTTGTTCTCGAACATTTTTGCTCTTAGATGCATCAATGTGGAGAAATATTTAAAAATGTTAAAATTTGAAAAATTCGTAGTTACAAGTTACTAATGTAAAAAAAAAACTTAATCAAAGTATGATACAGGAAAACTTTTAGAATAAAAGTTGTAGCAAATTTTACACTTTGTACTTTGTTCTCGAACACTTTTGCTCGTAGATGCGTCAATGTAGAGAAATATTTAAAAATGTTAAAATTTGAAAAATTCGTAGTTACAAGTTGCTAATGTAAAAAAAAAACAGTAATCAAAGTATGATACAGAAAAACTTTTGGAACAAAAGTTGTAGCAAATTTTATCCTTTACACATTATTATGTAACACTTTTGCTCTCAGATGCATCAATGTGGAGAAATATTCAAAAATTTGAAAATTCGAAAAATTCGTAGTTACTCAAGTTGCTCATGGAAAAAAAACGGTAATCAAAGTATGATACAGAAAAACTTTCAGAACAAAAGTTGTAGCAAATTTAACCCTTTACACATTATTATGTAACACTTTTGCTCTCAGATGCATCAATGTTGAGAAATATTTAAAAATATGAAAATTGGAAAAATTCGTAATTATAGTTTCCGATATTTCTGGTGATTTTTATGACTTAATTGCAGTCATATGACGAACAAAGACTGAGTTGTAAACATGTAGTTTACAAATCCCAAACTCTGTCGTGAGTTGTTCAGTTCCGCATTAACGGAAATTACAATAACATAATAACATTAAAAACTTAAATACCATTACTTTACATAAAAATACAACAATTTATTTAAAATTTGTATTTTTCGAATGTAAACAATAATTTGGTACTCTAAATACTGTTTAAGTGTTTTTTCTTTTTTTTTAATTTTTCTTAATTTATATTTTTAAAGTCTAAACAAGGTTAAACGTTAATAATTTTTATATTATTAATTATTACTTGTTTTTTTTTTTTGTAAAATCATTTATGTATAAGTAAATTTATATTCTTTACTACATTTCTATTTTATTTTGATAATTTTGAATAAAAAAAGAAGTGCCAAGAAGTACCTAGTTCCGAAGGAGGGCCTATCATAAATCATGTCCAGGTACATTTTCGAGGTAATAATTACTGCCACTACTGTTTCTAAGGGTCATAAAAACCACCAGAAGTATCGAAAACAATACACAAGTTGCTAATGGAATAAAAATCAGTATTTTCTTTTCCATTAGCAACTTGTGAAACTACGAATTTTTCCAATTTTCATATTTTTGAATATTTCTCTATACTGATGCATCTAAGAGCAAAAGCGTTAGATAGTAATGTGTTAAGGGTAACATTTGCTACAACTCTTGTTCTAAAAGTTCTTCTGTATCATACTTTGATTACCATTTTTTTTCCTATTAGCAACTTGTGAAACTACGAATTTTTCCAATTTTCATATTTTTGAATGTTTCTCTATACTGATGCCTCTACGAACAAAAGTGTTAGATAATAATGTATAAAGGGTTAAATTAGCTACAACTTTTGTTCTAAAAAATTTTCTGTATCATACTTTGATTACAATTTTTTTTCCATAAGCAACTTGAGTAACTACGACTTTTTGGAATTTTCAAATTTTTAAATTTTTCTCTACATTGATGCATCTGAGAGCAAAAGTGTTAGATAGTAATGTGTAAAGGGTTAAATTTGCTACAACTTTTGTTCTAAAAGTTTTTCTGTATCATGCTCGCATTACCATTTTTTTTCCATTAACCGATTGTGAAATTTCAAATTTTTCCAATTTTCATATTTTTGAATATTTCTCTATATTGATGCATCTGAGAGCAAAAGTGTTAGATAGTAATGTGTTAAGGGCAAATTTTGTTACAACTTTTGTTCTAAAAGTTTTTCTGTATCATACTTTGATTACCATTTTTTTCCCCATTAGCAACTTGCGAAACTACGAATTTTTTCAATTTTCACATTTTTGAATATTTCTCTATATTGATGCATCTAAGAGCAAAAGTATTAGATAGTAATGTGTAAAGGGCAAAATTTGCTACAACTTTTGTTGTAGAAATAAGTTGATGGAGAAGTCCGATAGGAAGCTTTTGAATATACAAAAGCATCTTAATCGGGCCAAAACGATCGAGATTAAACCACAAGAGTCGTTTTATTCAACTATTGAAATTAAAAATAGCGACAGCAACTCAGATTCGTCGTTTCATTCGGCTATTTCGAACAATTTTGATGAGAATAACCCAAATGAAGGTGAGGGTAAAAAAATTGAATTAACTCCATTAAAATTGACTCAAAACGTGGTTAAAGAAAATAATAAATCGATTTGTTCGGAGTTAGACTCGATTAATGCGAATTTGATAAATAACGAGGTTGAGAATGAGTTAATTAAGATGGTGAGGGAGAATAAAGAGGCGGCTTTAAAGAATAAAATGAGGGTGATGTCGGACGAAATGGGGTTTATTTGGAATAATAATAACAACAAAGATTGTTGTGGGGAGCCAAAAATCGAATCGAATCTAAACGTCGTAAACGAAAATTTTAAAAAAATCGACGAAAATGTGTTAAATAATAATAATAACACGAAAGAAATAAATTTAATCAAGAACGATCGGAATTTAACGCTAAATTTGGCCCAAAACGATTCAAAAACGATTTTTAGCCAATTTTGGAAAAGTCCAAATTTCGAATTTCCCAAACCGATGTCGATCGATTCAACCCCCTCAACATCAATTTGTTCCAAATCAACGATCGAATTCCAATTCAACCCCACACCCACTTCACCAGATCTAAACAACTTGGAAAAACAAATCGAAAAAAGCGTCTCGATTCCGCTAAAAGCTCAAATTAATCTGATCGATAACGAATTATTACGCCACTTTTTCGTTAATTTGAAATATTTGGATCATTTGAAATTGTTTCGGAGTTATTTCTTTTTGTTGGATGGCGAGTTTAGTCGGAATATAACGGAGGAGTTGTTTAATAAGTTGTATAAGGGGAAAGATTCGAAACCGACGGATTTGTTGAATGTGAGTACTTTGCAAAATTTGATTCGACACGCGTTGGATTCGTCGATTAAATCGAAGGGGGAGTTTGCCTCGATTTTGTCGTTTAAGATTAATAATATTCCGAAGAATTTCGATTTGAACGACCCCGACGTGCTGAGTTGTTTGTCGCTGAGTTATGAAGTAAAATGGCCGTTAAATGTGTTGTTGCCGAAGGATATCGTCGCGAAGTACGATGAGGTGTTCAAATTTTTGTTGAAGTTGAATATGGTGTCGTGGGTTTTGAAGGAGATGTTTCAGGTGAGTAATTTTTTTTTGTTTAATCTATTTTACTCTTAACACATTGCTCTTTAACACTTTTGATGTTAAATGCATCAATGTAAAGAAATATGAAAATTCGAAAAATTCGTAGTTACACAAATGTAAAAAAAAAACGGTAATCCGAGCATGATGCAGAAAAATTTTTAGAATAAAAGTTGTAGCAAATTTTATCTTTTATAAATTATGCTCGAACACTTTTGCTCTCAGATGCTTCAATGTAGAGAAATATTTAAAATTTGGAAAAATTCGTAGTTTCATAAATGTAAAAAAAAAAATGGTAATACGAGCATGATACCGAAAAGTTTTAGAGTAAAATTTATAACAAATTTTACACTTTACACATTATTATCTAAAATTTTTGCTCGCAGATGCATCAATGTCGAGAAATATTTAAAAATATAAAAATTTTAAAAATTCGTAGTTACGCAATTTGCTAATGTAAAAAAATAGGGTAATCCGAGCATGATACAGAAAAATTTTTAGAATAAAAGTTGTAGCAAATTTTATCTTTTATAAATTATACTCGAACACTTTTGCTCTCAGATGCTTCAATGTAGAGAAATATTTAAAAATTGGAAAAATTCGTAATTACATAAATGTAAAAAAAAAATGGTAATACGAGCATGATACAGAAAAGTTTTAGAATAAAATTTATAGCAAATTTTACACTTTACACATTATTATCTAAAATTTTTGCTCTCAGATGCATCAATGTCGAGAAATATTTAAAAATATAAAAATTTTAAAAATTCGTAGTTACGCAATTTGCTAATGTAAAAAAATAGGGTAATCCGAGCATGATACAGAAAAAATTTTAGAATAAAAGTTGTAGCATATTTTATGTTTTATAAATTATACTCGAACACTTTTGCTCTCAGATGCTCCAATGTAGAGAAATATTTAAAAATTGGAAAAATTCGTAGTTACATAAATGTAAAAAAAAATGGTAATACGAGCATGATACAGAAAAACTTGTAGAACAAAAGTTGTAGCAAATTTTACCCTTAACACTTTACTATCTAACACTTTTGCTCTCAGATGCATCAATATAGAAAAATATTCAAAAATATAAAAATTGGAAAAATTTTAAATTTCACAATTGGTTAATGAAAAAAAAAAAATAATGGGAGCATGATGCAGAAAAACTTTTAGAACAAAAGTTGTAGCAAATTTTACCCTTAACACATTACTATCTAATACTTTTGCTCTCAGATGTATCAATGTGGAGAAATATTCAAAAATATGAAAATTGTAAAAATTTGAAATTTCACAATTGGTTAATGGAAGAAAAATGGTAATCAAAGTATGATTCGGAAATACTTTTAGAACAAAAGTTGTAGTAAATTTTACCTTTTACACATTACTATCTAACACTTTTGCTATATATTACTAATACTTTTAATATTTGATAAATTAATTAGTTTTTGATTAACGGGAGTCTGGTCGCAATGTCTAACGGCCTTTATAACGTTAGATGTTAAATAAAACGATAATGGAATAATCCCCGGCCGCGTTTTTTTATATAATTGCATTCTGGTTTTTCCTCTTGTCACGTGGAGAATTTTTATCATCTGCGCACCTTTTTCTGTTTGTGGAAGCAAGTTAGTCTCTAGGATGACTTTGCATTGCTGCCCTTGTCAATGATCCGTCATTATAAGTAAGGAAGACATTTGTATAGCGTAAATTCGTCTATTTAGAATTGGAATACCACAAATTTTAAATAATTCATGATTACGACGTACGATATCATTCGACGTTTACTCATTCTTATGTATATTTATTTATCTTTATGTATATCTATAAACAAGGGTGTTACTAAGACGATTTGAGACTTTTTTTTTGAAATTTAGCTCTTTTGAGAAATAACAAGAAAACATGAAATGTACAAAGAAAAATGAGAACAGTGATTATAATAAGTTATAACTGAAATGTTCAAAAACATAAAAATTTGGTTCTATTTTTAGGCTGGGTTGGTACTACTGATCGATGGATTAAAATAACTTATTTGATATGTTTTATGGGTTAATTCTAAACCTTTTTTGTATGAGAAGTTTTTCCATCTGATATAATTAATGAGTTATAAAAGAAAATTGATGAAACCGTTAAAATTTCTGTTTTTTTATAACTTGGGTTGGTAATGCTGATTGATGGATTAAATATCTTTATCCAATACGTTTTATGGGTTAATTCCAAACATTTTTTGTTTAATAAGTAATTCTCCATCATACACAATTAATAAGTTATAACTAAAAATGTTCACAATCATAAAAATTTGGTATTATTTTTCGGTTGGGTTGGTACTACTGATAGATGGATTAAAATAACTTATTGGATGTATTTTATGGGTTAATTCTAAACCTTTTTTGTATAAAAAGTTTTTTTCCATCAGATATAATTAATGAGTTATAAAAGAAAATTGATGAAACCGTTAAAATTTCTGTTTTTATAAGTTAGGTTGGTAATGCTGATTGATGGCGTAACGGTATTCGAGAATAATGTGTAAAGGATAAAATTTGCTACAACTTTTATTCTAAAAGTTTTTCTGCATCATGCTCGCATTACTTTTTTTTCCATTAACCAATTGTGAAATTTCAAATTTTTCCAATTTTCATATTTTTAATATTTTTCTATATTGATGCATCTGAGAGCAAAAATGTTAGATAGTAATGTGTTAAGGGTAAAATTTGCTACAACTTTTGTTCTAAAAGTTTTTCTGTATCATTCTTGCATTACCATTTTTTTTCCATTAACCAATTGTGAAATTTCAAATTTTTACAATTTTCATATTTTTGAATATTTCTCTATATTGATGCATCTGAGAGCAAAAGTGTTAGATAGCAATGCGTAAAGGGTCAAATTTGCTACAACTTTTGTTCTAAAAGTTTTTCTGTATCATGCTTGCATTACCATTTTTTTTTCCATTAACCAATTGTGAAATTTCAAATTTNTCATTGATGCATCTAAGAGCAAAACTGTTAAATAATAATGTGTAAAGGATAAAATTTGCTACAACTTTTATTCTAAAAGTTTTTTTGTATCATACTTTGAAAACCATTTTTTTTTTACATTAGCAACTTGTCTAACTACAAATTTTTCCAATTTTCACATTTTTAAATATTTCTCTACATTGATGCATCTTAGAGCAAAAATGTTAGATAATAATGTGTAAAGGATAAAATTTGCTACAACTTTTATTCTAAAAGTTTTTCTGTATTATACTTTGATTACCATTTTTTTTCCATTACCAACTTGTCTAACTACAAATTTTTCCAATTTTCACATTTTTAAATATTTCTCCACATTGATGCATCTAAGAGCAAAACTGTTAGATAATAATGTGTAAAGAATAAAATTTGCTACAACTTTTATTCTAAAAGTTTTTCTGTATCATACTTTGATTACCATTTTTTTCCATTACCAACTTGTCTAACTATAAATTTTTCCAATTCTCACATTTTTAAATATTTCTCTACATTGATGCATCTAAGAGCAAAACTGTTAGATAATAATGTATAATGGATAAAATTTGCTACAACTTTTATTTAAAAAGTTTTTCTGTATCATACTTTGATCACCATTTTTTTTCCATTACCAAATTGCCTAACTACAAATTTTTCCAATTTTCACATTTTTAAATATTTCGCCACATTGAAGCATCTAAGCGCAAAAGTGTTCGAGAACAAAGTGTAAAGTATAAAATTTGCTACAACTTTTATTTTAAAAGTTTTTCTGTATCATACTTTGATTACCATTTTTTTTCCATTAGCAATTTGTGTAACTACAAATTTTTCCAATATTCACATTTTTAAATATTTCTCTACATTGATGCATCTAAGAGCAAAACTGTTGGATAATAATGTGTAAAGGATAAAATTTGCTACAACTTTTATTCTAAAAGTTTTTCTGTATCATACTTTGATTACCATTTTTTTTTTCCATTAGCAAATTGCCTAACTACAAATTTTTCCAATTTTCATATTTTTGAAAATTTCTCTACACTCTAAGAGCAAAACTGTTAAATAATAATGTGTAAAGGATAAAATTTGCTACAACTTTTAATCTAGAAGTTTTTCTGTATCATACTTTGATTACCATTTTTTTTCCATTAGCAAATTACCTAACTACAAATTTTTCCAATTTTCATATTTTTGAAAATTTCTCTACACTCTAAGAGCAAAACTGTTAAATAATAATGTGTAAAGGATAGAATTTGCTACAACTTTTATTCTAAAAGTTTTTCTGTATCATATTTTGATTACCATTTTTTTTCCATGCTTCGCTTTTTCTATAAACTTGCAACACTCGATCGTGTTGGAAGATAAACCTTTTGGTCATAATACTTGTATTCATGTTAAATTTTTCTGCCACACCAACATAACACTTTCTCTTATGTTTTTTAGACATTAAAAATATTTTCAAGACAATGTGGCCAACGCGAAGGATTCCTAATTTTATCACCACACTTCAAAAAAATCCAATCGTTTAGACACCGAATGAGCCAATTTTTGCAAGCTCTCCAAAACTACGTGATGAGCGAAGTCCTTCAACCGAGTTGGAGCATTTTTGAAAAAAAGATAACCTCAGCCATTAACCTCGACGATCTTTACAACATTCACACCGCTTACATCAAAGACATCCTTTTCAAGTAAGTCCAAAAAAAAGAATTGAAATTCGTAAGTATTTTTTTTTCTTTTTTGACAATCTTTTAGGTGTTTATTAAATAAGCGATTCACCCCAGTTCGAGAAGTGATCGAAAACGTTGTTACGTTAATTTTGAAATTCTTTCGTTACTTGTCTTCTGGACGGTGGGTTTTTGATGATGATGAGGGAGTTTATTCGCACACTAATATGAAAAAGCTCGAAACGATCTTTAGGAATTTCGAGGAATTCGCTGTTTATATATTTAAAGTTGGTCATAAAATCGTTAGGGTTGGATATCAACCGCATTTGTTACAATTATTGGATATGTTGGATGTTAATCAGTATTATTCGAAAAATATCAATTCTGAAATTTAAACAAAAATTTTCTTTTCAAACAATTCTGTGCTTTATTAAACACTTTAGTATTATTTTGACCTAAAAAAAACCATACAAAAGTCATCTCCTTTTATTCCTACTAAAATTAAGTAATCCGGAAGTTTTTAAAAATTTTCAAAATTGTCTAAAAGTGTCTAAACGCTTTCTGGACAGTTTTAGACATTAGAAAAAGTAGCTAATCGCTTTCTGGGGCGAGACTCATCGATGTCTAAAAGTTTTCAGAAGCTTTTTAATGTTTTTTTTGCATAACCCAGAAATTTTTAAAGATTTCCATAATGATTAAAAAGTGTCTAAAAACATTTTGGAGATTCCCAGACGATACTCAAGTATGTCAAAATGTTTTTAGAAGCTCTTTACTAGATGTACTAAGTTATCCAGGAGTTTCTAAGAATTTCCAAATTAATTAAAAAGTGCCTCTAAATAATTTTGGAAATTCCCAGACGAGACTCAAGTATGTCAAAATGCCAAAATATGTTGGTTCCATGCAGTTGCTTTTTCTGCCAAGAAATTTTTCCTTTATCAGTATTGTATAAAAAGCTTTCTTTCACATTTTACTTTCGATTATGCTCAATGCAACTAATACAAGTTTGCAAAGCGAATATATTTCTTTATATTTTTAAAATAATAATAAAACAGACATATTAAAGTAAAGAAATGTGTGGAAAATTTCGAAATGAACTGAAACATGGAATAAAACAGCGTGTCCATTAAGCTTAATTTTTTCGTTAGCTATCTTATTTTAGGAATTTTTAAAATTTTCATATTTTCGTATTTTTATTAATTTTGACACATCTGAGGGCAAAAATAAAAGAGAGCAATATTGGGTAAGAATTAAATTTGCTACACCTTTTGTTTTAAAAGTTTTTTTATAAAATACTCTGATTCCCCAGTGCTACCATTATTTACTAGTAACACAAAAATTTTTTCAAATTTTCATATTTTCGCATTTTTCTGGATATTGACGCATCTGAGAGCAAAAATAAAAGAGAGCAATATTGGTAAGAATGAAATTTGCTACACCTTTTGTTTTAAAACATTTTTTATAAAATACTCCGATTTCCCAGTGCTACCGTTATTTACTAGTAACACAAAAATTTTTTCAAATTTTCATATTTTCGTATTTTTTTCGATATTGACGCATCTGAGAGCAAAAATAAAAGAGAGCAATATTGGTAAGAATGAAATTTGCAACAACTTTTGATTTAAAAGTTTTTTTATAAAATGCTCCGATTCCCCAGTGTTACCATTATTTATTAGTAAAATACCGAATTCTTAAAATTTTCATATTTTTCTCGATGTTGACGCATCTGAGAGCAAAAATAAAAGTGAGCAATATTGGTAAGAATGAAATTTGCTACAACTTTTGTTTTAAAAGTTGTTTTATAAAATACTCCGATTCCCCAGTGGTACCATTATTTACTAGTAACACAAAAAAATTTAAAATTTTCATATTTTCGCATTTTTCTAGACATTGACGCATTTGAGAGCAAAAATAAAAGAGAGCAATATTCATAAGAATGAAATTTGCTCCAACTTTTGTTTTAAAAGTTTTTCCATAAAATGCTTCGATTCCCAAATGCTACCTATATTTACTAGTAACATAAAAAATGTTTAAAATTTTCATATTTTCGCACTTTTCTCGATATTGATGCATCTTAGAGCAAAAATACAACAGAGCAATATTGGTAAGAATAAAATTTGCTACAACTTTTGTTTTAAAAGTTTTTTTAATAAAATGCTCCGATTCCCCAGTGCTACCTACCATTATCTGCTAGTTACAACAAATTTTTAAAATTTTCATATTTTCTTATTTTTTTCGATATTGACGCATCTGAGAGCAAAAGTAAAAGAGAGCAATATTGGTAAGAATGAAGTTTACTACAATTTTTGTTTTAAGAGTTTTTTTATAAAATGTTCCGATTTTCCAGTGCTACCTACCATTATCTGCTAGTAACGACGAATTCTTCAAATTTTCATATTTTCGTATTTTTATCAATTTTGACGCATCTGAGAGCAAAAGTAAAAGAGAGCAATATTGGTAACAATGAAATTTGCTACAACTTTTGTTTTAAAAGTTTTTTTATAAAATGCTCCGATTCCCCAGTGCTACCTACCATTATCTGCTAGTTACAACGAATTCTTCAAATCTTCATATTTTTATCGATATTGACGTATCTAAGAGCAAAAGTGCAAGAGAGCAATATTGTTAACAATAAAATTTGCAACCATTTTTGTTATAAAAGTTTTCTTATAGCAAGCTCCGATTTCCAAATGTTACCTTTAATAACTTGAAAGAGTAACAAATCTTCATATTATCGTATTTACCTCGATATTTACCTATCTAAGAGCAAAAGTGCAAGAGAGCAATATTGTTAACAATAAAATTTGCAACCATTTTTGTTATAAAAGTTTTCTTATAGCAAGCTCCGATTTCCAAATGTTACCTTTAATAACTTGAAAGAGTAACAAATCTTCATATTATCGTATTTACCTCGATATTTACCTATCTAAGAGCAAAAGTGCAAGAGAGCAATATTGTTAACAATAAAATTTGCAACCATTTTTGTTATAAAAGTTTTCTTATAGCAAGCTCCGATTTCCAAATGTTACCTTTAATAACTTGAAAGAGTAACAAATCTTCATATTATCGTATTTACCTCGATATTTACCTATCTAAGAGCAAAAGTGCAAGAGAGCAATATTGTTAACAATAAAATTTGCAACAATTTTTGTTATAAAAGTTTTCTTATAGCAAGCTCCGATTCTCAAGTGTTACCTTTAATAACTTAAAAGAGTAACAAATTTTCATATTTTCGTATTTACCTCGATACTGACGCATCTAAGAGCAAAAATAAAAGAGAACAATGTTGGTAAGAATGAAATTTGCTACAATTTTGTTTTAAAAGTTTTTTTATAAAATGCTTCGATTCCCCAGTGCTACCATTATCTGCTTGTAAGACAACAAATTCTTAAAAATTTCATATTTTCGTATTTTTATCGATTTTGACGCATCTGAGAGCAAAAATGAAAGAGAGCAATATTGGTAAGAATAAAATTTGCTACAACTTTTGTATTAAAACTTTTTTTATAAAGCGCTCCGATTCCCCAGTGCTACTATTATCTGCTAGAAAAACAACGAATTCTTCAAATTTTCATACTTTTATCGATATTGACCGGAGCCTATGATATTCCAGGCCGTATTGTAATGGTGGGGGTTCAGGGTACGATGACAAGGAAGGAATGTAACCGTTTTAAGACGACGTTCAATGTTATACGTAGATAAAAAAACATCACCTTCTATGACATTAAATTTTCATAATTTTCTGACATTTTCTACAAAATTATTAAGTATTATTTATGATTTATGTATAATTATTTAATAATATATTGCACAGAACCAATGATACTTTATTTTCCAATAAATTAATTAGCTTATTAAAATTACAATTAAAATAATTTAGATTAACTTTTTCTACCAGTTGGTTTAAGAATATAGTTTTTAGCAATTGTGTATGGTTTGTGGACTTTTTAAAGTACGTTTCATACTCTTCTATAGTAATTTTAAATACAATATAAAGTAAATTCTGCAATAGTTCAGAAGAAAGAAAACATTAAACAAGTCGCAAATAATCTACAGAAGAAACCCTGAAAGTCGCTAACGTTTAGAAGCATGACAACGGTCCAACAACCTCATAACTCAACGGTTAAAACAGAACTGAGCGATGCCCCGAGATGAAGAAGCGTACCCTGAGATTTCAGTCTCCCCACCATTACAGTACGGCCTGGAATATCGTAGGCTCCGTATTGACGCATCTGAGAGCAAAAGTTAAAGAGAGCAATATTGGTAACAATGAAATTTGCTACAATTTTTGTTTTAAAAGTTTTTTTATAAAATGCCCCGTTTCCCCAGTGCTACCATTATCTGCTAGTAACACAACAGATTCTTAAAAATTTCATATTTTTGTATTTTTATCGATATTGACGCATCTGATAGCAAAAGTAATACAGAGCAATATTGGTAAAAATGAAATTTGCTACAACTTTTGTTTTAAAAGTTTTTTTATAAAATGCTCAGATTCTCCAGTGCTACCTATCATTATCTGCTAGTAAGAACGAATTCTTAAAATTTTCATCTTTTCGCATTTTTCTCAATATTGACGCATCTGAGGGTAAAAGTAAAAGAGAGCAATATTTGTAAGAATGAAATTTGCTACAACTTTTGTTTTAAAAGTTTTTTTATAAAATGATCCGATTCCCCAGTGCTACCATTATCTGCTAGTCACACAACAAGTTCCCAAAATTTTCATGTTTTGGTATTTTTCTCGATATTGACGCATCTGAGAGCAAAAGTAAAAGAGAGCAATCTTAGTAAGAATAAAATTTGCTACAACTTTTGTTTTAAAAGTTTTTTTATATAATGCTCCGATTCTCCAGTGCTACCACTATCTACTAGTAAAACAACGAATTCTTTAAATTTTCCTATTTTTTTCAATATTGACGCATCTGAGAGCAAAAGTAATAGAGAGCTATATTGGTAAGAATGAAATTTGCAACAACTTTTGTTTTAAAAGTTTTTTTAAAAAATGCTCCGTGGTAGTATTTAATCGCTGATTCGTTTATTGTTTGTTTTTGTAATAGAATTAAACTCTTGAAATTTATTTTACTAAATTTTAATATAATTTTGATGATGTTACATTGCTTGAGGCATAAAGCCGAATATATCCGAATATATTTTACCAAATTCATCTTATAAATAACACGAGCCGAACGTCGTACTTCGACCACATGTCACGAATTGTAAAACAACAAAAAAATATATAAATTCAAATTAGGAAAATCATTTAAACGGAATAACAATAAAAATTATAATAACAATTATAAATGCTTGACCATTATCTGCTAGTAAAACAACGAATTCTTAAAATTTTCATATTTTCGTAGTTTTTTCGATATTGACGCATTTGAGGGCAAAAGTAAAAGAATGCAATATTGGTAAGAATGAAATTTGCTACAACTTTTGTTTTAAAAGTTTTTCTGTATCATGCTCGGATTATCGTTTTTTTTCCATTAGCAACTTGTCTAACTACAAATTTTTCCAATTTTCATATTTTTGAATATTTCTCAACATTCATGCATCTGAGAGCAAAAGTGTTAGATAGTAATGTGTAAAGGGTAAAATTTGCTACAACTTTTGTTCTAAAAGTTTTTTTATANGCTAGTAACACATAAATTCTTAAAAATTTCATATTTTCCTATTTATATCGTTATTGACGCATCTGACAGCAAAAGTGAAAGAGAGCAATATTGGTAACAATGAAATTTGCTACAATTTTTGTTTTAAAAGTTTTTTTATAAAACGCTCCGATTCCCCAGTCTACTAGATTCACCATTATCTACTAGTAAAATACCGAATTCTAAAAATTTTCATATTTTCGTATTTTTCTCGATATTGACGCATCTGAGAGAAAAAATAAAAGAGAACAATATTGGTAACAATGAAATTTGCTACAACTTTTGTTTTAAAAATTTTTTTATCAAATGCTCCGATTCCCCAGTGCTACCATTATCTGCTAGTCACACAACAAGTTCCCAAAATTTTCATGTTTTGGTATTTTTCTCGATATTGACGCATCTGAGAGCAAAAGTAAAAGAGAGCAATCTTAGTAAGAATAAAATTTGCTACAACTTTTGTTTTAAAAGTTTTTTTATATAATGCTCCGATTCTCCAGTGCTACCACTATCTACTAGTAAAACAACGAATTCTTTAAATTTTCCTATTTTTTTCAATATTGACGCATCTGAGAGCAAAAGTAATAGAGAGCTATATTGGTAAGAATGAAATTTGCAACAACTTTTGTTTTAAAAGTTTTTTTAAAAAATGCTCCGTGGTAGTATTTAATCGCTGATTCGTTTATTGTTTGTTTTTGTAATAGAATTAAACTCTTGAAATTTATTTTACTAAATTTTAATATAATTTTGATGATGTTACATTGCTTGAGGCATAAAGCCGAATATATCCGAATATATTTTACCAAATTCATCTTATAAATAACACGAGCCGAACGTCGTACTTCGACCACATGTCACGAATTGTAAAACAACAAAAAAATATATAAATTCAAATTAGGAAAATCATTTAAACGGAATAACAATAAAAATTATAATAACAATTATAAATGCTTGACCATTATCTGCTAGTAAAACAACGAATTCTTAAAATTTTCATATTTTCGTAGTTTTTTCGATATTGACGCATTTGAGGGCAAAAGTAAAAGAATGCAATATTGGTAAGAATGAAATTTGCTACAACTTTTGTTTTAAAAGTTTTTCTGTATCATGCTCGGATTATCGTTTTTTTTCCATTAGCAACTTGTCAAACTACAAATTTTTCCAATTTTCATATTTTTGAATATTTCTCAACATTCATGCATCTGAGAGCAAAAGTGTTAGATAGTAATGTGTAAAGGGTAAAATTTGCTACAACTTTTGTTCTAAAAGTTTTTTTATAATATGCTCCGATTCAAACATTTTACCATTACCTCTTTAAAACAGTAAAATTCATCAAATTTTCGTATTTTTTCGATATCTATTCATCTGAGAGCAAAAGTGCAAGAGGGCAATATTGTTAAGAATAAAATTTGCTGCAACGTTTGTTTTAAAAGTTTTTTTATAATATACTCCGATTCAAAAATGTTACCATTACCTATTTAAAACAATAAAATTCATCAAATTTTTAAATTATCGTATGTTTTTCGATATCTATTCATCTGAGAGCAAAAGTGTAAGAGAGCAGTATTGTTAATAACAAAATTTGCAACAACTTTTGTTCTAAAAGTTTTTTTATAATATGCTCCGATTCAAAAATTTTACCATTACCTACTTAAAACAACGAAATACATCAAATTTTCATATTTTCCTATTTTTCTCGATATCTATGCATCTGAAAACAAAAATGCAAGAAAGCAATATTGGTAAGCATAAAATTTGCTACAACTTTTGTTTCAAAAGTTTTTTTATAAAATGCTCCGATTCCCTAGTGCTACCTATCATTATCTGCTAGTAAGAACGAATTTTTAAAATTTTTTAAAAGTTAACAACATAAATTAATTATTTTTTAGGTTATACTAAATAACAAGATTTTTTTGTGTTTATAATCTAACCTAATGTGTGTTATACACCATTATATAAAGATTATTTCTTCATTTTCATGAAATTTTTAAATTTAGATGTCATTTAATCGTTTTTATATTAACCTTAACTTGTCGATTTTTTTATAATTAATTTTTATAATCTAACCTAATGTGTGTTATACACCATTTTAAAGAGGAATCCTTCATCTTGCACGTGGCATAACGATTATTTCTTCATTTTCACGAAATTTTTAAATCTAGATGTCATTTCAGTTCTTAAAATTTTCATATTTTCGTATTTTTATCGATTTTGACGCATCTGAGAGCAAAAGTAAAAGAGAGCAATATTGGTAAGAATGAAATTTGCTACAATTTTTGATTTAATAGTTTTTTTATAAAATGCCTCGATTCTCCAGTGCTACCATATCTGCTAATAGAACAACGAATTCTTAAAATTTTCTTATTTTCGTATTTTTATCGATATTGACGCATCTGACAGCAAAAATAAAAGAGAGCAATATTGGTAAGAATGAAATTTGCTACAACTTTTGTTTTAAAAGTTTTTTTATAAAATTCTCCGATTCCCCAGTGCTACCATTACGTACTAGTAAAACAACGACTTTTTCAAATTTTCGTATTTTTATCGATTTTGACGCATCTGAGAGTAAAAGTGAAAGAGAGAAATGTTGGTAAGAATGAAATTTGCTACAACTTTTATTTTAAAAGTTTTTTTATAAAATGCTCCGGTTCCTCAGTGTTACCATTATCTGCTAGTAACACAACGAATTTTTCAAATGTTCATATTTTCGTAGTTTTTTCGATATTGACGCATCTGAGAACAAAAGTGAAAGAGAGCAATATTGGTAAGAATGAAATTTGCTACAACTTTTGTTGTAAAAGTTTTTCTGTACCATGCTCGGATTACCGTTTCTCTTTCCATTAGCAACTTGAAGACAGCAAATTTATCAAATTTTCATGGTTTCGTATTTTTTTCGATATCTATGTGTCTGAGAGTAAAAGGGCAAGAGAGCAATATTGTTTAGAATAAAATTTGTTACAACTTTTGTCTTAAAAGTATTTTTGTCACATGCTCAGATTCCTTAATGTCACCATCAACAATTTAAAAACAACAAATTCTTAAAATTTTCACAATTTCTTAATTTTTAATTTACAACATGTTAGGTAACATATCCAATAATATGTTACCTTCCAAGATTTTAACTATATTATTGAATTTTTTGATTTTGTTAAATTAATTTTTTGTTTGTAAATTAAGTTGAAAGGAATTTAGATCCATTCCTAAACCCCACCTACTAACAAAATATTTTCCATTATATTGTATAATATTCTAAGTACTGAAGATGAAACATTAGTTTCGAAACATGTCTGTTTGAATTGAATTAAACATTTTAGTATTTCTCAAAAGGTTTTTACTTTTACCTACATCATATTTTATTATATTAGAGAAATATGGAGAATTTCATCCCATTTTCTCGATATCTATGTGTCTGGGAGCAAGAGTGTAAGAAAGACTATTCTTAAGAATAAAATTTCCTACAACTCTTGTTCAAATAGTTTTTTTCTTACTTGCTCGCATTCCTTAATGTCACCATCAACAACTTGAAAAGACAGCAAATTCATCAAATTTTCATAGTTTCGAATTTTTCTCGATATCTATGTGTCTGAGAGCAAAAGTGTAAGAAAGACTATTACTAAGAATAAAATTTGCTACAACTTTTGTTCTAAACGTTTTTTTATAAAATGCTCTGATTCCCCACTGCTACCATTATACAGGGTGTTTCAGGTTTTTGTAGCAGGACTTTAACAATCGACAGATCTTTTAAAATTAACACAAAAACTTCATATAAACATAGGTCGCTAACGCTTTGTTTTGGAGATACAGGGTGTTCAAATTAAATTTTTAAATTGATTTTTATTTAATATTACACGTGTATTTCAACCGATTCTTTTCAAATTTGGTATACGGAGGTTTTTTGGCATGAGAAAGACGATTATGGAATCCATTTTATTATAGCCGGTAGCCGGCGCTCTGTAACGTATTCTTTACGGATGAAAATGACTAACTTTTCTGACAGCATACTTTTTGGCTTTTTCAATAAAAATTCTTATTCTCGGTATTTTTTTAAGCAAAAACGGTACTCTTATCAAATTGCGCTGATGTTGATCGTGTTCAAGATAATCCGCTTTTTATTATTCGATACAGACCAATTTTTTTAGAGGATTGTTAAAGATAGGTATAATAATGTTTGCCATTGAAACAAAGTAGGTAAGTTCACTAATGTTTTGATGCATTTGAGAGCAAAAGTAAAAGAGAACAATATTGGTAAGAATGAAATTTTCTACAACTTTTGTTCTAAAAATTTTTTTATAAAATGCTTTGATTCCCCAGTGCTACCTACCATTATCTGCTAGTAACAACGAATTCTTAAAATTTTCATATTTTCGTATTTTTCTCGATATTGACGCATTTGAGAGCAAAAGTGAAAGAGAGCAATATTGATAAGAATGAAATTTGCTATAACTTTTGTTTTAAAAGTTTTTTTATAAAATGCTCCGATTCCCCAGTGTTACCATTATCTACTAGTAAAATACCGAATTCTTAAAATTTTCATATTTTTGTATTTTTCTCGATATTGGCGCATCTGAGAGCAAAGGTAAAACAGAGCAATATTGATAAGAATGAAATTTGCTACAACTTTTGTTTAAAAAGTTTTTCCATAAAATGCTTCGATTCCCAAATGCTACCATTATCTACTAGTAACACAACGAATTCTTAAAATTTTCATATTTTCATCGATATTGATGCATCTAAGAGCAAAAATGTTACATATTAATGTGTAAAGTGTAAAATTTACTACAACTTTTGTTCTAAAAGTTTTTCTGTATCATGCTCGGATTATAGTTTTTCTTTCCATTAGCAACTTGTCTAACTACGAATTACTCCAATTCACATTTTTGAATATTTCTCAACATTGATGCATCTGAGAGCAAAAATGTTAGATAGTAATGTGTTAAGAGTAAAATTTGCTAAAGCTTTTGTTCTAAAAGTTTTTCTGCATCATGCTCGCATTATTTTTTTTTTTCCATTAACCAATTGTGAAATTTCAAATTTTTCCAATTTTCATATTTTTGAATATTTCTCTATATTGATGCATCTAAGAGCAAAAGTGTTAGATAGTAATGTGTAAAGGGTAAAATTTGCTACAACTTTTGTTCTAAAAGTTTTTCTGTATTATACTTTGATTACCATTTTTTTTTCCATTAGCAACTTGTCTAAACTACAACTTTTTTCAATTTTCATATTTTTGAATATTTCTCAAAATTGATGCATCTGCGAGCAAAAGTGTTACATAATAATGTGTAAAGGGTAAAATTTGCTACACTTTTGTTCTAAAAGTTTTTCTGTATCATGCTCGGATTATAGTTTTTCTTTCCATTAGCAACATGTCTAACTACGATTTTTTCGAATTTTCACATTTTTTAATATTTCTCTACATTGATGCATCTAAGAGCAAAAGTGAAAGAGAGTAATATTGGTAAGAATAAAATTTGCTACAAATTTTGTTTTAAAAGTTTTTCTATAAAATTCTCCGATTCCCGAATGCTACCTATATTTGCTAGTAAAACAACGAATTCTTCAAATTTTCGTATTTTTATCGATATTGACGCTTTTGAGAGCAAAAGTTAAAGAGAACAATATTGATAAGAACGAAATTTGCTACAACTTTTATTTCAAAACTTTTTTTATAAAATTCTCCGATTCCCCAGTGCTACCATTATTTACTAGCAACACAAAAAATTTTTCAAATTTTCATATTTTCGCATTTTTCTCGATATTGACGCATTTGAGAGCAAAAATGAAAGAGAGCAATATTGGTAAGAATGAAATTTACTACAACTTTTGTTTTAAAAGTTTTTTTATAAAATACCCCGATTCTCCAGTACTACCATTGTTTACTAGCAACACAAAATTTTTTTTAAATTTTCATATTTTTACATTTTTTTCGATATTGACGCATCTGAGAGCAAAAATAAAAGAGAGCAATATTGGTAAGAACAAAATTTGCTACAACTTTTATTTTAAAAGTTTTTTTATAAAATGCTCCGATTCCCCAGTGCTACCATTATCTAGTAGTAAAACAACGAATTCTTCAAATTTTCGTATTTTTCTCGATATTGACGCTTTTGAGAGCAAAAGTTAAAGAGAACAATATTGATAAGAACGAAATTTGCTACAACTTTTATTTGAAAACTTTTTTTATAAAATCCTCCGATTCCCCAGTGCTACCATTATTTACTAGCAACACAAAAAAATTTTCAAATTTTCATATTTTCGCATTTTTCTCGATATTGACGCATCTGAGAGCAAAAATAAAAGAGAGCAATATTGGTAAGAACGAAATTTGCTACAGCTTTTGTTTTAAAACTTTTTTTTATAAAATACTCCGATTCCCCAGTACTACCATTATTTACTAGTAACACAAAAAATGTTTCAAATTTTCATATTTTCGCATTTTTCTCGATATTGACGCATCTGAGGGCAAAACTATAAGAGAGCAATATTGGTAAGAACAAAATTTGCTACAACTTTTATTTTAAAAGTTTTTTTATAAAACTCCCCGATTCCCCAGTTCTACCATCATCTGCCTCGCGTTGGTTTTCCAGAAACTTTTTTTGAAATATTAATTTTTAAACGTAATAAGATTACTCATTTTTCGATTAAGCAATTATTAACTCATTCTTCAACACATCGTAATAAATCGTAGCTTTAATTAGGTCTTATGAAACTATCAGCATTTCTAGTTTAAATAATAGGCATTCCAACCGTTTTAAACATTTTTAAACGTAATAACGAGAGGAACCTTCGAATTACCAAAAATGATATATTTACTTAATTAAATGGATTTTATTGGAAGTGCAGCCGAACTTTTTTTATATACAAATATTTAATTAAGCGTTTAATCTAAATGTTGACACATTATTTTAAGAAAACATCGCGCCAGGAAAATTTTCAAGTACATAGCTTTGATCATAATTATTATTATTAACGCCTAATCGGGATTTACTTTCGGCATCATCTCTCTATGGGAATATTTACCCCGTTTTATTGTGAACTTAACGCTTTATTTATTAATAATTAATAAATTATTAGGTAAAGAATTATTTCTTAAAAAAAAATAAACGAAATAAAACATTTTAACGTCAAAGTGGCAATAAAATCCTGTCACCTCAATATTTACTCACCTTAAAATGAAAAAAAAAAAAAAAATAAAGAGATAAAATTAAATTACAACGCAAAATTACGAAATCACTTCTCTTTTAACCTCACGACGGTAAGAAATTTTAATTTTAACACTTAAAATTACTCAAATAGAGGCGCTTGCAGTTTCTAGTTTCTAGTTGTAAAGTGCGTGCGTAAAATATTACTTCTTTTGTAATGGTAACGCGAGCCACATCGGCCACATCGCGTGCAAACATCGTTATCAACTCGTGGTAAAACTTTAAAAGCCCCCATTTGGATCGAAAATAATCGAGTGTTATCTTCGAAATTGAAACGCGAAGATCGAAAAGGAATTGAAACCTAACTGTTTGGAATTTCTTGGGTGTTGGGATTAGAAGTTGTTATGGGAGACGTTTGCAAGCAAATCAAGATCGAAAGGCCGTTGTACGAGCAGGCGCAGTTGCATGATGAACTTGAGTACCACAAATCAAAAAAAACTTGTAAGTTAACAAAATAAATTAATTATTTTTTATAATCTAACCTAATGTGTGTTATACGCCGTTATATAAAGATTATTTCCTCATTTTCGTAAAATTTTTAAATTTAGATCGTTTTTCAAATTTTCGTATTTTTATCGATTTGACGCATCTGAGAGCAAAAATGAAAGAGAGCAATATTGGTAAGAATGAAATTTGCTACAACTTTTGTTTTAAAAGTTTTTTTATAAAATGCTTTGTTTCCCGAGTGCTACCATTATCTACTAGTAAGATTCCGATTTTTTTAAATTTTCATATTTTAGTAATTTTTTCGATATTGACCCATCTGACAGCAAAAATAAAAGAGAGCAATATTGGTAAGAATGAAATTTGCTACAACTTTTGTTTTAAAAGTTCTTTTATAAAATGCTTTGTTTCCCGAGTGCTACCATTATCTACTAGTAAGATTCCGATTTTTTTAAATTTTCATATTTTCGTATTTTTATCGATTTTGACACATCTGAGAGCAAAAGTAAAAAAAAAACAATATTGGTAAGAATGAAATTTGCTACAACTTTTGTTTTAAAAGTTTTTTTATAAAATGCTCCGATTCCCCAGTGCTACCGTTATCTGCTAGTAATACAACAAATTCTTAAAAATTTCATATTTTCCTATTTTTATCGATTTTGAGGCATCTGAGAGCAAAAGTAAAAGAGAGCAATATTGGTAAGAATGAAATTTGCTACAACTTTTGTTTTAAAAGTTTTTTTATAAAATGAACCGTTTCCCCAGTGCTACCATTATCTGCTAGTAACACAACAAATTCTTAAAAATTTCATATTTTCCTATTTTTATCGGTATTGACGCATCTGAGAGCAAAAATAAAAGAGAGCAATATTGGTAAGAATGAAATTTGCTACAACTTTTGTTTTAAAACTTTTTACATAAAATGCCTCGATTCCCCAGTGCTACCATTAACTGTTAGTAAAACAACGAATTCTTCAAGTTTTTGAGTGAGCTGTTGAATGATAGATTTTAGTTTGTTATTATTATCTTTGAAGAGGAAAAGAAAGAAAAATATATATTTTTTTTAATTCAATTTAGTTATTTCTGTTGAACAGTCATGTCGCTTTGGTTTTTTTTTATTGACTTGAATCGTTCGGTTGTACCTTTTTGATTTTGTTGTTGTATTCAAAATGGGGGTCTTTGAAAAACGGAGTGATCAGGAGACTATTGGTCTTGGTCGACCTGACATGATGACCTTCTTTGATCAGATTTAGACACATCTCATTAGTTTCTTAATTTTATTTGTCTTTGTATTACTCTTTGTTTTATTTTGTTTCTTATCTGATCAATAAACATCTTTATTATGATTATTATTATATTGAGGCATCTGAGAGCAAAAGTAAAAGAGAGCAATATTGGTAAGAATGAAATTTGTTACAACTTTTGTTTTAAAAGTTTTTTTATAAAATACCCCGATTCCCCAGTGCTACCATTATTTACTAGTAACACAAAAATGTTTCAAATTTTCATATTTTCGCATTTTTCTCGATATTGACGCATCTAAGAGCAAAAGTGAAAGAGAGCAATATTGGTAAGAATGAAATTTGCTACAACTTTTGTTTTGAAAGTTTTTTTATAAAATGCTCCGATTCCCCAGTGTTACCATTATCTACTAGTAAAATACCGAATTCTTAAAATTTTCATGTTTTCGTATTTTTTTCGATATTGACGCATCTGAGAGCAAAAGTAAAAGAGAGCAATATTGGTAAGAATGAAATTTGCTACAACTTTTGTTTTAAAAGTTTTTTTATAAAATACTCCGATTCCCCAGTGCTACCTACCATTATCTGCTAGTAACAACGAACTCTTAAAATTCTCATATTTTCGTATTTTTCTCGATATTAACGCATCTGAGAGCAAAAGTAAAAGAGAGCAATATTGGTAGGAATGAAATTTGCTACAACTTTTGTTTTAAAAGTTTTTTTATAAAATGCTCCGATTCCCCAGTGCTACCATTATTTACTACTAACACAAAAAATGTTTCAAATTTTCATATTTTCGCATTTTTCTCGATATTGACGCATTTGAGGGCAAAAATAACAGAGAGCAATATTGGTAAGAATAAAATTTGCTACAACTTTTGTTTTAAAAGTTTTTTTATAAAATGCTCCAATTCCCGAGTGCTACCATTATACAGTGTCCGCCAAAAAATCAGCAACACCCGTTTAATTTCTATTCCATTGTATCTACGTTTCTGAAATTTAGTTTATTTAGGAGGTTCATACCGATCTTTCGATCTAAATTATTTTCAAGATGGCCGCCACTTCCGGTCTACCGGAAGTAGACCACAACTTCGTTACTTTAAATGGAATGCTATAGTTTTTATTGCACCTTTTAATTATATGCGGAAAAACAAGTTGAGTTTGATAAAGGTTATTGGTACCTAGCGTTTTTCGTTTTCGAGTTATTTTGATTTTAAGTTTTTCTTGGCATTGAATATGGAGAAACGATAATTCAATTTTTGACCACCCTGTATATAGTACTCTGATACAACAAATGGCAATCTATTTGATATCATCTGAAGAGTAATCGTACCAAGTTAGAGCTTTCTTAAATTAATATTGGCTGAGATATGAGGTTTTAAAAGCATGGTGAAATTTACCAAACAAAAACTTAAAATCAAAATAACTCGAAAACGAAAAATGCTAGGTACCAGTAACATTTATCAAAGTCAACATATTTTTTCGCATACAATTAAAAGCTATAGCATTCCACTTAAAATAACGAAGTTGAGGTCTATTTCCGGGGGACCGGAAGTGGCCACCATCTTGAAAATACCTTAGATCGAATGATTGGTATGAGCCTCCCATATAAGCTAAATTTCAGAAACGTTGATGTAATGGAACAGAAATAAAACGGTTGTTGCTGACTTTTTGGAGGACACTGTATTACTAGTAAAACAACGAATTCTTCTCATTTTCGTATTTTTCTCGATTTTGACGCATCTGAGAGCAAAACTAAAAGAGAGCAATATTGGTAAGAATAAAATTTGCTACAACTTTTGTTCTAAAATTTTTTTTATAAAATGCTCTGATTTCCCAGTGCTACCTACCATTATTTACAACGAATTCGTCAAATTTTCGTATTTTTATCGATTTTGACGCATCTGATAGCAAAAGTAAAAGAGATAATATTGGTAAGAATGAAATTTGCTACAACTTTTGTTTTAACAGTTTTTTTATAAAATGCTCCGATTTCCCGAATGCTACCTATATTTGCTAGTAAAACAACGAATTCTTCAAGCAAAAAAGAGCAATATTAAAAGTTTTTTTATAAAATGCTCCGATTCGCCAGTGCTACCATTATCTACTAGTAACACAAAGAATTCTTCAAATTTTCGTATTTTTATCGATTTTGACGCATCTGAGAGCAAAAATAAAAGAGAGCAATATTGGTAAGAATAAAATTTGCTACAACTTTTGTTTTAAAAGTTTTTTTATAAAATTCTCCGATTCCCGAATGCTACCTATATTTGCTGGTAAAACAACGAATTCTTCAAATTTTCGTATTTTTCTCGATATTGACGCATCTGAGAGGAAAAGTAAAAGAGAGCAATATTGGTAAGAATGAAATTTGCTACAACTTTTGTTTTAAAAGTTATTTATAAAATGTTCCGATTCCCGAGTGGTACCATTATCTGCTAGTAAGAGCGCGTTTAAGTTTGAAGCGAAGCAACGAAATTGTTGTCATAGTTTTATATGTAGGTGTTTATATTGGAGCGACGCGTTGTCACACGCTTGACAGTCGACTAACGATAAGAGCGACGCTAATTGTATTCCTTATTTTCTTTGCTATTATCAGGTGTGGTCGGCATGGATATCGACTGTTTAATTAGTGAAATTTTTGTAAGATTCCCCTTGTGGGACCAAAAAGATAAAAATCACCACAACAGATTTGTTCTGACAAATCATTTTCAATTCATGTTGCGCAGCACTTATCGGTGCTCTCATTGCTGCTCTTATCGTTTATCGCCGCTCTCGTTCCAATATAAACTCCTGCATATAAAACTATGACAACAATTTCGTTGGTTTGCTAGTATTGTCGCTATTACCGTTTATCGCAGCTCCAACGTAAACACACCTTTAACACAACAAAATCTTAAAAATTTCATATTTTCGTATTTTTATCAATTTTGACGCATCTCAGAGCAAAAGGAAAAGAGAGCAATATTGGTGAGAATGAAATTTGGTACAACTTTTGTTTTAAAAGTCTTTTTATAAAATTCTTCGATTCCCCAGTGCTACCATTACTTGTTAGTAAAATAACGATTCTTTCAAGAACAGTAGAATCTAAAAGGACTGCTACATCAATTGTTGTGACAACCTGCCCGCAAACTACGTTACACCATTTTTCACGCCCAGCTATTGTTATGGTCTATGCGTTTACTGTGTATTTTTAAAGGTTGTATCCTAGACGTATTCCTATTAGTTTTGAAGTTTTATGTTTTTAGACGTATTAATGTCTATCATATAACCTCTAAAAACACAGACAGTTACCAGGCGTGGCGAATAGTGTGACGTAGATTGCGGGCAACCAACCCGTAGTGGACTACAAAAATATACTGGATGTAGCAGTCCTGTTAGATTCTACTGTCCTTGGAATTTTTCAAATTTTCGTATTTTTATTGATTTTGACGCATCTGAAAGCAAAAGTAAAACAGAGCAATATTGGTAAGAATAAAATTTGCTACAACTTTTGTTTTAAAAGTTTTTCTATAAAATTCTCCGATTCCCGAATGCTACCTATATTTGCTAGTAAAACAACGAATTCTTTAAATTTTCGTATTTTTATCGATTTTGACGCATCTGAGAGCAAAAGTGAAAGAGAGCAATATTGATAAGAATGTAATTTGGTACAACTTTTGTTTTAAAACTGTTTTTATAAAATGCTCCGATTCCCCAGTGCTACCTATCATTATCTGCTAGTAACAACATATTCTAAAAAATTTCATATTTTCCTATTTTTATTGATTTTGACGCATCTGAGAGCAATATTGGTAAGAATAAAATTTGCTACAACTTTTGTTTTAAAACTTTTTTTATAAAATGCTCCGATTCCCCAGTGCTATCATTATTTGCTAGTAACACAACAAATTCTTAAAAATTTCATATTTTTGTATTTTTCTTTATATTGGCGCATCTGAGAGCAAAAGTAAAAGAGAGCAATATTGGTAAGAATGTAATTTGCTACAACTTTTGTATTAAAAGTTTTTTTTATAAAATGCTCCGATTCCCCAGTGCTACCATTATTTGCTAGTAAAACAACGAATTCTTAACATTTTCGTATTTTTATCGATATTGACACATCTGATAACAAAAATAAAAGAGAGCAATATTGGTAAGAACAAAATTTGCTACAACATTTGTTTTAAAAGTTTTTTTATAAAATTCCTCGATTCCCCAGTGCTACCATTATTTACTAGTAACACAAAAAAATTTTTAAATTTTCATATTTTCACATTTTTCTCGATATTGACGCATTTGAGAGCAAAAATAAAAGAGAGCAATATTGGTAAGAACAAAATTTGCTACAACTTTTGTTTTAAAAGTTTTTTTATAAAACGCTTCGATTCCCCAGTGTTACCACTATCTGGTAGTAACACAACAAATTCTTAAAAATTGCATATTTTCGTATTTTTATCGATTTTGACGCATCTGATAACAAAAATAAAAGAGAGCAATATTGGTAAGAACAAAATTTGCTACAACTTTTGTTTTAAAATTTTTTTTATAAAATACCCCGATTCCCCATTGCTACCACTATCTGGTAGTAACAACAAATTCTTAAAAATTTCATATTTTCGTACTTTTCTCAATATTGACGCATCTGAAAGCAAAAGTAAAACAGAGCAATATTGGTAAGAACAAAGTTTGCTACAACTTTTGTCTTAAAAGTTTTTTTATAAAACGCCCCGATTCCCCAGTGCTACCACTATCTGGAGGTAACACAACAAATTCTTAAAAATTTCATATTTTCGCATTTTTCTTGAAATTGACGCATCTGATAGCAAAAATAAAAGAGAGCAATATTGGTAAGAATGAAATTTGCTACAACTTTTGTTTTAAAAGTTTTTTTATAAAATGCCCCGATTCCCCAGTGCTACCACTATCTGGTAGTAACACAAAAAATTCTTAAAAATTTCATATTTTCGTATTTTTATCGATTTTGACGCATCTGAGAGCAAAAATAAAAGAGAGCAATATTGGTAAGAATGAAATTTGCTACAACTTTTGTTTTAAAAGTTTTTTTATAAAATGCCCCGATTCTCCAGTGCTACCATTATCTGCTAGTAACACAACAAATTCTTAAAAATTTCATATTTTCGTACTTTTCTCAATATTGACGCATCTGAAAGCAAAAGTAAAACAGAGCAATATTGGTAAGAACAAAATTTGCTACAACTTTTGTTTTAAAAGTTTTTTTATAAAACGCTCCGATTCCCCAGTGCTACCACTATCTGGTAGTAACAAAACAAATTCTTAAAAATTTCATATTTTCGCATTTTTCTTGAAATTGACGCATCTGAGAGCAAAAATAAAAGAGAGCAATATTGGTAAGAACAAAATTTGTCACATCTTTTGTTTTAAAAGCTTTTTTATAAAACGCCCCGTTTCCCCAGTGCTACCACTATCTGGTAGTAACACAACAAATTCTTAAAAATTTCATATTTTCGTATTTTTATCGATTTTGACGCATCTGAGAGCAAAAATAAAACAGAGCAATATTGGTAAGAATGAAATTTGCTACAACTTTTGTTTTAAAAGTTTTTTTATAAAACGCTCCGATTCCCCAGTGTTACCGCTATCTGGTAGTAACACAACAAATTCTTAAAAATTTCATATTTTCGTATTTTTATCGATTTTGACGCATCTGATAACAAAAATAAAAGAGAGCAATATTGGTAAGAACAAAATTTGCTACAACTTTTGTTTTAAAATTTTTTTTATAAAATACCCCGATTCCCCATTGCTACCACTATCTGGTAGTAACAACAAATTCTTAAAAATTTCATATTTTCGCATTTTTCTTAAAATTGACGCATCTGAGAGCTAAAGTAAAAGAGAGCAATCTTGGTAAGAACAAAATTTGCTACAACTTTTATTTTAAAACTTTTTTTATAAAACGCTCCGATTCCCCAGTGCTACCTATATTCTAGTAAAACAACGAATTCTTCAAATTTTCGTATTTTTGTATAATTAATTTAGATGAAATGTATTAATTAACGAAACATTCTTTTACATTTAGTGTTTCAAAAATTCTGCTCAAACTGCAAAAATAGCAAACCAAAAAAGATTTTGTACAAAACAATCCCCGCCTTGGATTGGTTAATCCATTACAAATGGAAAGAGAATTTATCGGCCGATTTAATCGCTGGATTCACGGTCGCAATTATGCACATTCCTCAAGGTAAATTAATTATTTAAGTATGTCGATAGTCTAATTTACATTAATTTGATTCGATTTTATTTCAACAAGGAATGGCTTATGGTTTATTGGGCAACGTTGACCCTGTAATTGGAATTTATATGGCTTTTTTCCCCGTTTTAATGTACGTTTTGTTGGGTACGTCCAGACACAATTCTTTGGGGACTTTCGCCGTGGTTTGTTTGATGACTGGAAAGGTCGTTTTGGAACATAGCAACTCAACAAATTGTTTAACAAAGAATTCCACGGAAATTTTTAATTTAACGACACCAAATAATTGTTATTCGCCTATCCAAGTGGCTACTGCGGTTACTTTTATGACTGCCATTTTCCAATTGATGATGTACGCTTTACGATTGGGAGTTATAAGCAATTTAATTTCTGAAACGATGGTTAGTGGATTCACAACGGGGGCTGCTGTTCATGTTTTAACGAGCCAAGTTAAAGATCTTTTTGGATACGTTATTCCGAAACACAAAGGACTTTTCACCGTTGTTAATGTAAGTTTTTAATCTTTATAAATTAATATCTCAAAAACTAAAAGATATTTCCAAAAACAGTTTGATTCATTGAAAAGGTGACACTTAACTCTATAATATATAAAAATTGCGTCGCGATATCTTAAATGCCCGATTTTTGGCGATTTTTTAAAAATTTAGTTGTCTAATTTTGTTGTGAAAAATCGGCTCAATTTGAAAAATGCTTTATCTCAGGAACTAAACGATATTTTCAAAAACGGTCTTTTTTGCTAAAAAGGCTATGATTTTGGGTAAAAGTGGTGATAATTTCGTTTTGATTCGTTAAAAATTGGATTTTATACGATTTTTTGAAAATAACCCTAGCTCATTTTTCCCCTAAAAATTGAAAAATGATTAAAAATTTTTATCCTATTCCCAAGTGCTACCTATTATCTTATAGGAAAACAACGAATTCTTAAAATTTTCATATTTTCGCATTTTTCTCAATATTGACGCATCTGAGAGCAAAAAAACAATAGAGCAATATTGGTAAGAATAAAATTTGCTACAACTTTTGTTTTAAAAGTTTTTTTATAAAACGCTCCGATTCCCCAGTGCTACCATTAGCTAATAGTAAAACAAGGAAATTCATCAAATTTTCGTACTTTTCTCAATATTGACGCATCTGAGAGCAAATACACAAGAGAGCAATATTGGTGAAAATAAAATTTGCTACAACTTTTGTTTTGAAAGTTTTTTGATAACATGCTCGGATTCCCGAATGCTACCATTAGCTAAGAGTAAAACAAGGTAATTCATCAAATTTTTAAATTTTCGTATTTTTCTCAATATTGACGCATCTGAGAGCAAATATACAAAAGAGCAATATTGTTAAGAATAAAATTTGCAACAACTTTTGTTTTGAAAGTTTTTTGATAACATGCTCGGATTCCCGAATGCTACCATTAGCTAAGAGTAAAACAAGGTAATTCATCAAATTTTTAAATTTTCGTATTTTTCTCAATATTGACGCATCTGAGAGCAAATATACAAAAGAGCAATATTGTTAAGAATAAAATTTGCTACAACTTTTGTTCTAAAAGTTTTTTTATAACATGCTCCGATACCCAAGTGCTACCTATTAACTTGTAGGAAAACAACGAATTCTTAAAATTTTCATATTTTTATCGATATTGATGCATCTAAGAGCAAAAATGTTAGATATTAATGTGTAAAGTGTAAAATTTACTACAACTTTTGTTCTAAAAGTTTTTCCGTATCATGCTCGCATTATAGTTTTTCTTTCCATTAGCAACTTCCCGAATGCTACCGTTAATTACTAGTAAAACAACGAAAAACATTAAATTTTCATATTTTTCTCGATATCTATTCATTTGAGAGCAAAAGTGCAAGAGGGCAATATTGTTAAGAATAAAATTTCCTACAACTTTTGTTCTAGAAGTTTTTTTATAATATGCTCCGATTCAAAAATTTTACCATTACCTACTTAAAACAGCGAAATTCATCAAATTTTCATATTTTCCTATTTTTCTCGGTATCTATTCATCTGAGAGCAAAAGTGCAAGAGGGCAATATTATTAAGAATAAAATTTGCAACAACTTTTGTTCTAAAAGTTTTTTATAATATGCTCCGATTCAAAAATTTAACCATTACCTACTTAAAACAACAAAATTCATCAAATTTTCATATTTTCCTATTTTTCTCGATATCTATTCATCCGAGAGCAAAAGTGCAAAAGAACGAACTTGTTGAAAATAAGATTTACTACAACTTTTATACAACTACTTTTTTTCTAAAATGTTTTGGTTTCTTTTTATACCGACAATACGATGCAAAACTACGATTTCGTCTAATTTTCACTCTTTTCAATTTTTCTCGATATTAATGCATCTGAGAGCAAAAGTGTAAAGGAACAATATTGTTAAGAAGAAAATTGGCTACAACTCTTATATTAAAACTTTTTTTCTAACACGTTCCGAATCTCGCCTACCAACAGCATGATGTAAAACCACGATTTCATCTAATTTTTACTTTTTTGAATTTTTCTTGATATTAATACATTTGAGAGCAAAAGTGTAAAGGAGCAATATTGTTAAGAATAAAATTTGCTACAACTTTTGTTCTAAAAGTTTTTTTATAATATGCTCCGATTCAAAAATTTTACCATTACCTACTTAAAACAACGAAATTCATCAAATTTTTTTATTTTCCTATTTTTCTCGATATCTATTGATCTGAGAGTAAAAGTGTAACAGGGCAATATTGTTAAGAATAAAATTTGCTGCAACTTTTGTTTTAAAAGTTTTTTTATAATATGCTCCGATTCAAAAATTTTACCATTACCTACTTAAAACAGCAAGATTCATGAAATTTTCATATTTTCCTATTTTTCTCGATATCTATGCATCTGAGAACAAAAATGCAAGAAAGCAATATTGGTAAGCATAAAATTTGCTACAACTTTTATTCTAAAAGTTTTTTTATAACATACTAGGATTCCCGAATGCTACCATTAATTACTAGTAAAACAACGAATTCTTCAAATTTTCATATTTTCTTGTTTTTCTCAACATTGACGTATCTGAGAGCAAAAGTATAACAGAGCAATATTGTTAAGAATAAAATTTGCTACAAGTTTTGTTCTAAAAGTTTTTGTGTATCATGCTCCGATTTTCCAGTGTTACCATTAATTACAGGGTTCAGCAGTGAAAAGGAAAGATTTAAGGTAGGGTTTACAGCGAACTTGCCAAGACCTGCATGATTTGCCATTTGGTTTACAAAGTCAAAAAAATTATTTTTTGAATACTACATCCGCTAAATGTCCTTCGTTACAATTTATGCATTCTTGGAGTCGTGTCTGAAAGTTTTGCATGAAGAAGCTCTGCAAGAAAGAAGTCGCAGGGGGTTAGGTCGGGAGACCGAGGGGGCCAAGTGATATCGCCGTTTCAAAGCAATTACAGAATTTATTGAAATTCTTGTAGTGTGACTTGTTTTCCCGTCTTGTTGAAAAAGTGTGTTTTCATTCCCTGGAAGGCTTTCAAGTTGTGGTGTAGGATAATTCTGAATCATTGCAACGTATCGTACAGAATTAACGGTAACGGCATTTCAACCTCATTTTCAAAAAAATATGGACCAATGATTTGCCCATTTGCCGAAATCTCACCGTTTTGAAAATAGGCTTTAACTGCGTAACCGCGATGCTCACCCGTCCAACGCTCCATTGTAAACTAAATGGCAAATTATGCAGGTTTTGGCAAGTCGGCTACTTTATTCCCCATCACTTCGCGGCGCGCTGCAAACCCTACCTAAATCTTTCCTAGTCATTGCCGGACCCTGTACTAGTGAAACAACTAAAATCATCAAATTTTCATATTTTCGTATTTTTATCGATATTGATGTATCTAAGAGCAAAAGTGCAAGAGAGCAATATTGTTAGCAATAATATTTACAACAATTTTTGTTATAAAAGATTTCTTATAGCACGGTTCGATTCCCAAGTGTTACCTTTAATAACTTGAAAGAGTAACAAATTTTTATATTTTCGTATATATCTCGATATTGACGTATCTAAGGACAAAAGTGCAAGAGAACAATATTGTTAACAATAAAATTTGCTACAACTTTTGTTCTAACAGTTTTTTTGTATAATGCTCTGATTCTTAAATGTTACCATTAGCTAATAGTAAAACAAGGAAATTCATCAAATTTTCATATTTTCGTATTTTTCTCGATATTGACGCATCTGAGAACAAAAATATAAGAGAGCAATATTGTTAATAACAAAATTTGCAACAACTTTTGTTTTAAAAGTTTTTTATAACATGCCTCGATTCCCGATTGCTACAACCACTTGAAAAAGCAACGAATTCAGCAAATTTTCATATTTTCGTATTTTTTTCGATATTGACGCATCTGAGAGCAAAAATACAAGAGAGCAATATTGTTATTAACAAAATTTGCAACAACTTTTGTTCTGAAAGTTTTTTTGAAACATAATCCGATTCTCGAGTGTTACCATTAATAACATGAAAAAGCAAAAATTCATCAAATTTGCATATTTTTGTATTTTGCTCAATATAGACGCATCTAAGAGCAAATGTACAGGAGAGCAATATTGTTAATAACAAAATTTGTAACAACTTTTGTTTTAAAAGTTTTTTGATAACATGCTCCGATACCCGCATGCTACCACTAGCTAATAGTAAAACAAGGAAATTTATCAAATTTTTAAATTTTCGTATTTTTCTCAATGTTGACGAATCTGAGAGCAAAAGTGAAAGAGAACAATATTGGTAAAAATAAAATTTGCTACAACTTTTGTTTTAAAAGTTTTTTTGTAATATAATCAGATTCCCTAGTGGTATCATCAGAGCTCAGACAGTTTAGGAAAGTGATCCTAAAACGCCACCCGCTCCTGTCTCCATATTCAATGAATTAAATCGAAGCGTACGCTTATCAAGGTATTCGTTTAGTGTGGAGGGGCGCACGTTTCCTAAACTGTCTGGGCTCTGGTTATCATCAATGACTTCAAAGCAGAGCTGGGACGGATACAGGAAAAAAGTATTCGAATACCCGATACCGGATACTTACAATGTATCCGGATGCTTTAAAAAAAGTACGGATACTTTCTCCATAAAAGTATCCGGATACATGTATCCGGCAGTTTCCGGATACATTCTCGGATACTTTTAAAATGACCTAAATTATTGTTAAGTTAATATATTGTCATCCATATTTTACTTATAGTGACTCCTAATTTTTTCTCCTATATTTTTAAAAAAGGAAATTCATAAAATTTTTAAATTTTCGTATTTTTCTCAATATTGACGAATCTGAGAGCAAATGTACAGGGTCCAAATTTCGATGGGTTTGCAGTTTATCTCAGTTATTATGAAAGATAGAAAGTTGCGGCTTTCACGAACCTGAGCTACTTTTTTGTGAAAGTTACAATGGCGCAAACCAAATTGTCATAGCCCTCTTGGTTTTTGATATACAGGTAGTCTTTGAAATTTACGATTTTCAGACACCTCATGTATCTCGGCTATCCAGAAACTTAGTAAAAAAGTAAAAACGGGTTCTAATAGATTTTTTCACGTGGAATCCAATGGTGCACGTAGAATTTTTCTAGATATTGATTGCGGCTGGTTGTTGGACGTTCTATAATTGCCGTAATAATAGTAACACTTTACAAAAATCTCCTGTCTCGTTAATGTTTTTTGATTCCTTGAACACGGTGGTTGCGGTAACTTTGGATCATTTCGGCATGCAGTAGATTGTTTCAGTAGTTATGATTACGATTAGTTTAATAGGTTATATTACTTTGTATTTTTGCTTATAGCTATATCTTTTTCATTTAGTTAATTTAAATATTGTGATGTTATAATTTTTTTTTTCTGTAACTGGGTGGTACCTGTGGGAAATAAAGTCCTATTATTATTATTATTATAATTAATTTGTATGTTTATGGTTTTTTTTTAGTTCTTAAGTGTTTTAGCGGTGTAGCGGTATCAACTTTTCCATAAAGGTTTATTCTATTGATTGGGTAAGTGGAATAATTTATTTAATTTTTTTATCTTTCTTATTGTAAAGAATAAGTTTTTGATTTCTTATATTTAATTTGTAATAATTTAATTCATTTTTGCGTTTTACTTTCACTTACGATTTTTGTTTATTTCGTTTGTTTAAGTTTAAAAAAATTAATTGTTAATTTTTTTTAATAATATTTGTTTAATTCATTTTGT
>NW_019280802.1:37552-54865 GCF_000648695.1 Onthophagus taurus
TTTTAAATTTTCGTATTTTTCTCAATATTGACGTATCTGAGAGCAAATATACAAGAGAGCAATATTGTTAATAACAAAATTTGCAACAACTTTTGTTTTAAAAGTTTTTTGATAACTTGCTCCGATTCCCAAATGCTACCATTAGCTAATAGTAAAATAAGGAAATTCATCAAATTTTCGCATTTGTCTCAATATTGACGCATGTGAGAGCAAAAATACAACAAAGCAATATTGTTAACAACAAAATTTGCAACAACTTTTGTTCTAAAAGTTTTTTGATAACATGCTCCGATTCCCAAATTAGCTAATACTAAAAAAGGAAATTCATAAAATTTTTAAATTTTCGTATTTTTCTCAACATTGACGCATCTGAGAGCAAATATACAAGAGAGTAATATTGTTAAGAATAAAATTAGCTACAGCTTTTGTTATAAAAGTTTTTTGATAACATGCTCCGATTTCCAGATATTACCATTAGCTAATAGTAAAACAAAGAAATTCATCAAATTTTCCTATTTTTCTCGATATTGACGCATCTGAGAGCAAAAATACAAGAGAGCAATATTGCTAAGAATAAAATTTGCTACAATTTTTATTCTAAAAGTTTTTTTGTATCATGCTCCGATTTCCAAATTTTACCGTTAGGTGGTAGTAAAACAAGAAAATTTATCAAATTTTTACTTATTCGTATTTTTCTCAATATTGACGCATCTGAGAGCAAAAATACAAGAGAGCAATATTGTTAAGAATAAAATTAGCAACATTTGTTCTAAAATTTTTTTGATAACATGCTCCGATTCTCAAATATTACCATAAGCTAACAGTAAAACAAGGAAATTCATAAAATTTTCAAATTTTCGTATTCTTCGCAATATTGACAAATCTGAGAGCAAATATACAAGAGAGCAATATTGTTAATAACAAAATTTGCAACAATTTTTGTTTTAAAAGTTTTTTGATAACATGCTTCAATTCCCAAATGCTACCATTAGCTAATAGTAAAAAAGGAAATTCATCAAATTTTTAAATTTTCGTATTTTTTTTTTAGAAATTGACGCATCTGAGAGCAAAAATACAAGAGAGCAATATTGTTAAGAATAAAATTTGCTACAACTTTTGTCCTAAAAGTTTTTTGATGACATGCTCCGATTCCCAAATGTTACCGTTAGCTAATAATAAATCAAGGAAATTCATCAAATTTTTAAATTTTCGTATTTTTCTCAATATTGACGCATCTGAGAGCAAAAATACAAGAGAGCGATATTATTAACAACAAAATTTGCAACAACTTTTGTTCTAAAAGTTTTTTGATGACATGCTCCGATTCCCAAATGCTACCATTAACTGCTAATAAAACAACGAATTCTTCAAATTTTCATGTTTTCGCATCTCTCCCAAGATGTGTCTTAGCATGCACCATAATCGTGGCGTTAAAATCGATGTTATTCCAAATAAAAGATTTTTTCAAATTCTTCAAACTCAGCAAAATGGACGCGATGGTTTGGTTATCAACGTTTTTAAGCGTAGTTTTCATCGGAATCGACGTCGGGCTTTTAATCGGATTTATAATGTCGCTTTTATCGATTTTCTTTTTAACCATGAAGCCATACACGTGTTTATTAGGCTCGGTCCCTCAAACCGATCTCTATCTAGACATAAACCGTTATAAAGGAGCCCAAGAAATCGCGGGATTAAAAATTTTCCACTACCAAGGCGGGGTTAATTTCGCAACGAAAAACTTCTTCAGATCCGAATTATATCGATTAATCGAGATGGATCCGCAAAAAGAATTAATCCGCCGAAATAAATTAGAAAAATTAACCTTAATCGACGATAAATCGGACAAATTTAGCCAATTATCTCCGACCGCCGTGGATAAAATGAGAAAAAAACAGGAAAAATTAAAATCGAGATCGAATTCGAACGTTCAATGCGTTATTTTGGACTTCTCCGCTTTGAGTTATATCGACCCATCGGGGGCGTCGATGTTAAATTTGGTTTGTAAATGTTTTAATAAAGTAAATGTGCCGGTTTTTATTGCTGGGTGTTCGGCGCCGGTTTATGAAACGCTTTTGAAGTGTGGATTGATCGAGACGAAGAGGAATATGTTTAGGATTTTTCCTACGACGCACGATGCGGTTCAATTCGCCGTGACGACGCAGTATTTTAATGAAGCTACGATTCCTACTGTTAATTAAACGTTTATTTTATTAAAAAATATATTTTAATTTAAATTTGTTTGTGTTTTTTATCTCCTAATCTAATCCTAGCACGTTTAGACACCTTAACTTTTTGAAAACGAAATTCATAAAATTTTCAAATTTTCGTATTTTTCTCGAAATTGACGCATCTAGGAGCAAAAACACAAGAAAGCAATATTGTTAAGAATAAAATTTGCTACAACTTTTGTTCTAAAAGTTTTTTGATAACATGCCTCAATTCCTAAATATTACCATTAACTGATAGTAAAAAAGGAAAATCATCAATTTATAAAATATTCGTATTTTTCTCGAATTTGACGCATCTGAGAGCAAATATACAAGAGAGCAATATTGTTAATAACAAAATTTGCAACAAATTATGTTGTAAAAATTTTTTTATAACATGCTCCGATTCCTAAATGTCTCCATTAGCTAATAGTGAAATAAAGAAATTCATCAAATTTTCGCATTTTTCTCAATATTGACGCATCTGAGAGCAAAAATACAAGAGAGCAATATGGTTAAGAATAAAATTTGCCACAACTTTTGTTCTAAAAGTTTTTTGATAACATGCTCCGATTCCCAAATGCTACCATTAGCTAATACTAAAAAAGGAAATTCATCAAATTTTTAAATTTTCGTATTTTTCTCAATATTGACGCATCTGAAAGCAAATATACAAGAGAGCAATATTGTTAACAACAAAATTTGCAACAACTTTTGTTCTAAAAGTTTCTTGATTACATGCCTCAATTCCTAAATATTACCATTAGCTAATGATAAAAGAAGGAAATTCATCAATTTTTAAATTTTCGTATTTTTCTCAATATTGACGCATCCGAGAACAATTATACAAGAGAGCAATATTGTTAACAACAAAATTTGCAACAACTTTTGTTCTAAAAGTTTTTTGATAACATCCTCCGATTCCAAAATGTTACCATTAGTTAATAATAAAACAAAAAAATTCATCAAATTTTTAAATTTTTGTATATTTCTCAATATTGACGCATCCAAGAGCAAAAATACAAGAGAGCAATATTGTTAAGAACAAAATTTGCAATAACTTTTGTTTTAAAAGTTCTTTGATCACATATTCCAATTCCCAAATGTTACCATTAGCTAATAGTAAAAAAGGAAAATCATCAATTTTTTTAATTTTCGTATTTTTCTCGAAATTGACGCATCTAAGAGCAAAGATACAAAAGAGCAATATTGTTAATAACAAAATTTGCTACAACTTTTGTTTTAGAAGTTTCTTGATAACTTGCTCCAATTCCCAAATGCTACCATTAGCTAATAGTAAAACAAAAAAATTCATGAAATTTTCAAATTTTCGTATTTTTTTCAATATTGATGCATCTGAGCGCAAATATACAAGAGAGCAATATTGTTAATAACAAAATTTGCAACAACTTTTGTTCTAAAAGTTTTTTGATAACTTGTTCCGATTCCCAAATGTTACCATCAGTTAATAGTAAAACAAAAAAATTCATCAAATTATCAAATTTTAGTATTTTTCTCAATATTGACGCATCTGAGAGCAAAAATATAAGAGAGCAATATTGTTAAGAATAAAATTTGCTACAACTTTTGTTCTAAAAGTTTTTTGATAACATGCTCCGATTCCCAAATGCTACCATTAGCTAATACTAAAAAAGGAAATTCATAAAATTTTTAAATTTTTGTATTTTTCTCAATATTGACGCATCTGAGAGCAAAAATACAAGAGAGCAATATTGTTAAGAATAAAATTTGCTACAACTTTTGTTCTAAAAGTTTTTTGATAACATGCTCCGATTCCCAAATGCTACCATTAGCTAATACTAAAAAAGGAAATTCATAAAATTTTTAAATTTTCGTATTTTTCTCAATATTGACGCATCTGAGAGCAAAAATACAAGAGAGCAATATTGTTAAGAATAAAATTTGCTACAACTTTTGTTCTAAAAGTTTTTTGATAACATGCTCCGATTCCCAAATGCTACCATTAGCTAATACTAAAAAAGGAAATTCATAAAATTTTTAAATTTTCGTATTTTTCTCAATATTGACGCATCTGAGAGCAAAAATACAAGAGAGCAATATTGTTAAGAACAAAATTTGCTACAACTTTTGTTCTAAAAGTTTTTTGATAACATGCTCCGATTCCCAAATGTTACCATTAGCTAATAGTAAAACAAGAAAATTCATCAAATTTTTAAATTTTCGTATTTTTCTCAATATTGACGCATCTGAGAGCAAATATACAAGAGAGCAATATTGTTAAGAACAAAATTTGCTACAACTTTTGTTCTAAAAGTTTTTTGATAACATGCTCCGATTCCCAAATGTTACCATTAGCTAATAGTAAAACAAGAAAATTCATCAAATTTTTAAATTTTCGTATTTTTCTCAATATTGACGCATCTGAGAGCAAATATACAAGAGAGCAATATTGTTAAGAACAAAATTTGCTACAACTTTTGTTCTAAAAGTTTTTTGATAACATGCTCCGATTCCCAAATGTTACCATTAGCTAATAGTAAAACAAGAAAATTCATCAAATTTTTAAATTTTCGTATTTTTCTCAATATTGACGCATCTGAGAGCAAATATACAAGAGAGCAATATTGTTAAGAACAAAATTTGCTACAACTTTTGTTCTAAAAGTTTTTTGATAACATGCTCCGATTCCCAAATGTTACCATTAGCTAATAGTAAAACAAGAAAATTCATCAAATTTTTAAATTTTCGTATTTTTCTCAATATTGACGCATCTGAGAGCAAATATACAAGAGAGCAATATTGTTAAGAACAAAATTTGCTACAACTTTTGTTCTAAAAGTTTTTTGATAACATGCTCCGATTCCCAAATGTTACCATTAGCTAATAGTAAAACAAGAAAATTCATCAAATTTTTAAATTTTCGTATTTTTCTCAATATTGACGCATCTGAGAGCAAATATACAAGAGAGCAATATTGTTAAGAACAAAATTTGCTACAACTTTTGTTCTAAAAGTTTTTTGATAACATGCTACGATTCCCAAATGTTACCATTAGCTAATAGTAAAACAAAGAAACTCATCAAATTTTTAAATTTTCGTATTTTTCTCAATTTTGACGCATCTGAGAGCAAAAGTAAAAGAGACCAATATTGTTAAGAACAAAGTTTGCTACAACTTTTGTTTTAAAAGTTTTTTTATAAAATACTCCGATTCCATGATAGACCTGCAATTTTCGCCGATTAAACTTTCATAATAAAATAAATTAATACAAATCAACATTAATATAGTATTAATCATAAATTTCTCTTTATTACAGACCTACATCAGCTTATTCGCCGAAATAACCCATTTGAATTTCGTGGCAACCCTCATTTCCGTCGTAACAATCGGCGTCATGTTATTCAACAACGAAATATTAAAAGTAACCAAATCAAATTAACAAACACTCCCAAAAATAACTAATTTTTATAACTAATTTCAAATTTTAGCCCAAAGTCGCCAAGTTATGCTCATTTCCAATCCCCATCGAGCTCATGGTCATCGTTTTTGGCACTTTAATTTCATATCTATTCAGTTTGAACCAAAATAACGGGATTAAAATCGTCGGGGAAGTCCCAAAAGGGTATTTATTATATTTAAAAAAAATTTATTTAATTTATAATTAAATAATTAATTTTAGATTACCTTTTCCAATGGCGCCCCCTTTTTCTTTAATGAATGAGATCATGTTGGATAGTTTTATAATAGCCGTCGTATCTTACACGATAAATTTATCCATGGGGATGATTTTTGCTCAAAAATTAGGATACGAAGTCGATGCCAATCAAGAACTTTTAGCTCAAGGAGTTGGGAATATGTTCGGCTCATTTTTCCAATGTATGCCTTACACAGCTTCGTTATCTCGCTCGGTTATCCAACAAACAGTTGGGGGAAGAACCCAATTAGCTTCTTTGGTGTCATGCAGCTTATTAGTGATCGTTCTGATGTGGATTGGACCATTTTTTGAGCCTCTCCCACGATGTGTCTTAGCAAGTACCATAATCGTGGCGTTAAAATCGATGTTATTCCAAATAAAAGATTTTTTCAAATTCTTCAAACTCAGCAAAATGGACGCGATGGTTTGGTTATCAACGTTTTTAAGCGTAGTTTTCATCGGAATCGACGTCGGGCTTTTAATCGGATTTATAATGTCGCTTTTATCGATTTTCTTTTTAACCATGAAGCCATACACGTGTTTATTAGGCTCGGTCCCTCAAACCGATCTCTATCTAGACATAAACCGTTATAAAGGAGCCCAAGAAATCGCGGGATTAAAAATTTTCCACTACCAAGGCGGGGTTAATTTCGCAACGAAAAACTTCTTCAGATCCGAATTATATCGATTAATCGAGATGGATCCGCAAAAAGAATTAATCCGCCGAAATAAATTAGAAAAATTAACCTTAATCNTACCATTAGCTAATAGTAAAACAAGGAAATTCATCAAATTTTCAAATATTCGTATTTTTCTCAATTTTGACGCATCTGAGAGCAAATATACAAGACAGCCATATTGTTAGGAATAAAATTTGCTACAACTTTTATTATAAAAGTTTTTTGATAACATGCTCCGATTCCCAAATGTTACCATTAGCTAATAGTAAAACAAGGAAATTCATCAAATTTTCAAATTTTCGTATTTTTCTCAATATTGACGAGTCTGAGAGCAAATGTACAAGAGAGTAATATTGTTAATAACAAAATTTGCACCAACTTTTGTTCTAAAAGTTTTTTGATAACATGCTCCGATTCCCAAATGTTACCATTAACTAATATTAAAACAAAGAAATTCATCAAATTTTCGAATTTTTCGTATTTTTCTCGATATTGACGCATCTGAGAGCAAAAATAGGAAAGAGCAATATTGTTAATAACAAAATTTCCAACAACTTTTGCACTAAAAGTTTTTTTATAACATACTTCGATTCCCGAATATTACCATTAGCTAATAGTTAAACAAGAAAATTCATGAATTTTTTAAATTTTCGTATTTTTCTCAATATTGACGCATCTGAGAGCAAAAATACAAGAGAGTAATATTGTTAATAACAACATTTGCAACAACTTTTGTTCTAAAAGTTTTTTTATAACATGCTCCGATTCCCAAATGTTACCATTAACACTAATAAAACAAATAAATTCATCAAATTTTCGTATATTTCTCAATATTGACGCATCTGAGAGCAAAAATACAAGAGAGCAATATTGTTAAGAATAAAATTTGCTACAACTTTTGTCCTAAAAGTTTTTTGATGACATGCTCCGATTCCCAAATGTTACCGTTAGCTAATAATAAATCAAGGAAATTCATCAAATTTTTAAATTTTCGTATTTTTCTCAATATTGACGCATCTGAGAGCAAAAATACAAGAGAGCGATATTATTAACAACAAAATTTGCAACAACTTTTGTTCTAAAAGTTTTTTGATGACATGCTCCGATTCCCAAATGCTACCATTAACTGCTAATAAAACAACGAATTCTTCAAATTTTCATGTTTTCGCATCTCTCCCAAGATGTGTCTTAGCAAGCACCATAATCGTGGCGTTAAAATCGATGTTATTCCAAATAAAAGATTTTTTCAAATTCTTCAAACTCAGCAAAATGGACGCGATGGTTTGGTTATCAACGTTTTTAAGCGTAGTTTTCATCGGAATCGACGTCGGGCTTTTAATCGGATTTATAATGTCGCTTTTATCGATTTTCTTTTTAACCATGAAGCCATACACGTGTTTATTAGGCTCGGTCCCTCAAACCGATCTCTATCTAGACATAAACCGTTATAAAGGAGCCCAAGAAATCGCGGGATTAAAAATTTTCCACTACCAAGGCGGGGTTAATTTCGCAACGAAAAACTTCTTCAGATCCGAATTATATCGATTAATCGAGATGGATCCGCAAAAAGAATTAATCCGCCGAAATAAATTAGAAAAATTAACCTTAATCGACGATAAATCGGACAAATTTAGCCAATTATCTCCGACCGCCGTGGATAAAATGAGAAAAAAACAGGAAAAATTAAAATCGAGATCAAACTCGAACGTTCAATGCGTTATTTTGGACTTCTCCGCTTTGAGTTATATCGACCCATCGGGGGCGTCGATGTTAAATTTGGTTTGTAAATGTTTTAATAAAGTAAATGTGCCGGTTTTTATTGCTGGGTGTTCGGCGCCGGTTTATGAAACGCTTTTGAAGTGTGGATTGATCGAGACGAAGAGGAATATGTTTAGGATTTTTCCTACGACGCACGATGCGGTTCAATTCGCCGTGACGACGCAGTATTTTAACGAAGCTACGATTCCTACTGTTAATTGAACGTTTATTTTATTAAAAAATATATTTTAATTTAAATTTGTTTGTTTTTTAATCTCCTAATCTAATGCTAGCACATTTAGACACCTTAACTTTAAGAAAACGAAATTCATAAAATTTTGATATTTTCGTATTTTTCTCGAAATTGATGCATCTGGGAGCAAAAATACAAGAAAGCAATATTGTTAAGAATAAAATTTGCTACAACTCTTGTTCTAAAAGTTTTTTGATAACACGCCTCAATTCCTAAATATTACCATTAGCTAACGATAAAACAAGGAAATTCATCAATTTTTTAATTTTCGTATTTTTCTCAATATTGACGCATCTGAGAACAATTATACAAGAGAGCAATATTGTTAACAACAAAATTTGCAACAACTTTTGTTCTAAAAGTTTTTTGATAACATCCTCCGATTCCCAAATGTTACCATTAGTTAATAATAAAACAAAAAAATTCATCAAATTTTTAAATTTTTGTATATTTCTCAATATTGACGCATCCAAGAGCAAAAATACAAGAGAGCAATATTGTTAAGAACAAAATTTGCAATAACTTTTGTTTTAAAAGTTCTTTGATCACATATTCCAATTCCCAAATGTTACCATTAGCTAATAGTAAAAAAGGAAAATCATCAATTTTTTTAATTTTCGTATTTTTCTCGAAATTGACGCATCTAAGAGCAAAGATACAAAAGAGCAATATTGTTAATAACAAAATTTGCTACAACTTTTGTTTTAGAAGTTTCTTGATAACTTGCTCCAATTCCCAAATGCTACCATTAGCTAATAGTAAAACAAAAAAATTCATGAAATTTTCAAATTTTCGTATTTTTTTCAATATTGATGCATCTGAGCGCAAATATACAAGAGAGCAATATTGTTAATAACAAAATTTGCAACAACTTTTGTTCTAAAAGTTTTTTGATAACTTGTTCCGATTCCCAAATGTTACCATCAGTTAATAGTAAAACAAAAAAATTCATCAAATTATCAAATTTTAGTATTTTTCTCAATATTGACGCATCTGAGAGCAAAAATATAAGAGAGCAATATTGTTAAGAATAAAATTTGCTACAACTTTTGTTCTAAAAGTTTTTTGATAACATGCTCCGATTCCCAAATGCTACCATTAGCTAATACTAAAAAAGGAAATTCATAAAATATTTAAATTTTCGTATTTTTCTCAATATTGACGCATCTGAGAGCAAAAATACAAGAGAGCAATATTGTTAAGAATAAGATTAGCTACAACTTTTATTATAAAAGTTTTTTGATAACATGCTTCGATTCCCCAATGTTACCATTAAGAACTAATAAGACAATGAAATTCATCTAATCGCTTCTAAGATGAATATAAAAGTGATGGAGGAAAATTATTAAAAAAAAAAATAATTATTTATCCATCATTTACTATTGAACAGTTACAACGTCTAAATTCTGGAAATTCTTAAAATTGATGTTTTTGATGTTAAAATCACTTCTAAGATGAAAAGTAAAAGTGATGGAGGATAATTATTTTAATAAAAAATGTTCTTAATGTACTCAAAGAACATCATCCGCAAACATATTTAATGCATAATTCATTATTAGAATGTTATAATGTCTAAATAATGGAAATTCTTAAAATTAATGTTTTTGATGTTAAAATCACTTCTAAGATGAAAAGTAAAAGTGATGGAGGATAATTATTTTAATAAAAAATGTTCTTAATGAACCTAAAGAATATTATACGCAAACTTAGCTAATAGTAAAACAAAGTAATTCATCAAATTTTCGTATTTTTCTCAATATTGACGAATCTGTGAGCAAATATACAAGAGAGCAATATTGTTAATAACAAAATTTGCAACAACTTTTGTTTTAAAAGTTTTTTGATAACTTGCTCCGATTCCCAAATGCTACCATTAGCTAATAGTAAAATAAGGAAATTCATCAAATTTTCGCATTTGTCTCAATATTGACGCATGTGAGAGCAAAAATACAAGAAAGCAATATTGTTAACAACAAAATTTGCAACAACTTTTGTTCTAAAAGTTTTTTGATAACATGCCTCAATTCCTTTTGATAACATGCTCCGATTCCCAAATGCTACCATTAGCTAATACTAAAAAAGGAAATTCATAAAATTTTTAAATTTTCGTATTTTTCTCAATATTGACGCATCTGAGAGCAAATATACAAGAGAGTAATATTGTTAAGAATAAAATTAGCTACAGCTTTTGTTATAAAAGTTTTTTGATAACATGCTCCAATTTCCAGATATTACCATTAGCTAATAGTAAAACAAAGAAATTCATCAAATTTTCCTATTTTTCTCAATATTGACGCATCTGAGAGCAAAAATACAAGAGAGCAATATTGTTAACAACAAAATTTGCAACAACTTCTGTTCTAAAAGTTTTTTGATGACATGCTCCGATTCCCAAATGCTACCGTTAGCTAGTACTAAAAAAGAAAATTCATCAAATTTTCATATGTTTGTATTTTTCTCAATATTGACACATCTGAGAGCAAAAAGACAAGAGAGCAATATTGTTAGTAACAAAATTTGCAACAACTTTTGTTTTAAAAGTTTTTTGATAACATACTTCGATTCCCAAATGTTACCATTGGCTAATAGTAAAACAAAGAAATTCATCAAATTTTCGTATTTTTCTCAATATTGACGCATCTAAGAGCAAAAATACAAGAGAGCAATATTGTTACGAATAATATTTGCTACAACTTTTGTTCTAAAAGTCTTTTGATAACATACTTCGATTCCCAAATGTTACCATTAGCTAATAGTAAAACAAAGAAATTCATCAAATTTTCGTATTTTTCTCAATATTGACGCATCTAAGAGCAAAAATACAAGAGAGCAATATTGTTACGAATAATATTTGCTACAACTTTTGTTCTAAAAGTCTTTTGATAACATGCTTCGATTCCCAAATGTTACCATTAGCTAATAGTAAAACAAAGAAATTCATCAAATTTTCAAATTTTCGTATTTTTCTCAATATTGACGCATCCAAGAGCAAAAATACAAAAGAGCAATATTGTTAATAAAAAAATTTGCAACAACTTTTGTTCTAAAAGTTTTTGATAACATGCTCCGATTCCCAAATGCTACCATTAGCTAATAACAAAACAAGGAAACTCATCAAATTTTCAAACTTTCGTATTTTTCTCAATATTGACGCATCTGAGAGCAAAAATACAAGAGAGCAATATTGCTAAGAATAAAATTTGCTACAACTTTTGTTTCAAAAGTTTTTTGATAACATGCTCCGATTCCCAAATGTTACCATTAGTTAATAGTAAAACAAGGAAATTCATCAAATTTTTAAATTTTCGTATTTTTCTCAATATTGACCATCTGAGAGCAAATATACAAGAGAGCAATATTGTTAAGAATAAGATTCGCTACAACTTTCGTTCCAAAAGTTTTTTTATAACAGTCTCTCTTCATCTCATCCCACCAATACATCTTTAATACGATCTTAAAGATTTACTCGATTTTCTAATTTTTTAACATTCCACACTTTTTAACGTCGCCATTCCTATTTCATCTTTTATCTTCATTTTGTTTATCCATCAGATAGCAAAATGCTTTACTTTCATTTGATTTCCAGGCTATACCTATTATAGCTTCATTGACTTTGTCGCTGATCATGAGGTAACCCGAAACTGATATGACTTTATATAAATAAATGCAAGTTAGAAGTTTTTACACGGTTTTTATTTGATCATTAATCTTGCAACATGGATAAATCTTTTAAAATTCATTAAGTTTTCGCATTTTTGTGTTTTCTCAATATTGACACATCTGAGAGCAACAGTGCAAGAGAACAATATTATTAAGAATAAATTTTGCTACAACTATTGTTCTAAAAGTATTTTTGTAACATGCTCCAACTTCCAAGTGTTACCATTAGCTAAAAGTAAAACAAAGAAATTCATCAAATTTTCCTATTTTTCTCAATATTGACGTATCTGAGAGCAAATATAGAAGAGAGCAATATTGTTAATAACAAAATTTGCAACAACTTTTGTTCCAAAAGTTTTTTGATAACATGCCCCGATTCCCAAATGCTACCATTAGCTAATACTAAAAAAGGAAAATCATCAAATTTTTAAATTTTCGTATTTTTCTCAATATTGACGCATCTAACAGCAAATATAGAAGAGAGCAATATTGTTAAGAATAAGATTAGCTACAACTTTTATTATAAAAGTATTTTGATAACATGTTCCAATTTCCAAGTGTTACCATTAGCTAATTGTAAAACAAGGAAATTCATCAAATTTTGAAATTTTCGTATTTTGCTCAATATTGACGCATCTGAGAGCAAGAATACAAGAGAGCAATATTATTAACAACACAATTTGCAACAACTTTTGTTCTAAAAGTTTTTTGATAACATGCTTCGATTCCCAAATGCTACCATTAGCTAATAGTAAAAAAGGAAATTCATCAAATTTTTTAATTTTCGTATTTTTCTTAATATTGACGCATCTGAGAGCAAATATACAAGAGAGCAATATTGTTAATAACAAAATTTGCAACAACTTTTGTTCTAAAAGTTTTTTGATAACATGCTTCGATTTCCAAATGTTTCCATTAGCTAATAGTAAAACAAGGAAATTCATCAAATTTTTAAATTTTCGTATTTTTCTCAATATTGACGCATCTAACAGCAAATATAGAAGAGAGCAATATTGTTAAGAATAAGATTAGCTACAACTTTTATTATAAAAGTATTTTGATAACATGTTCCAATTTCCAAGTGTTACCATTAGCTAATTGTAAAACAAGGAAATTCATCAAATTTTGAAATTTTCGTATTTTGCTCAATATTGACGCATCTGAGAGCAAGAATACAAGAGAGCAATATTATTAACAACACAATTTGCAACAACTTTTGTTCTAAAAGTTTTTTGATAACATGCTTCGATTCCCAAATGCTACCATTAGCTAATAGTGGAATAAAGAAATTCATCAAATTTTGAAATTTTCGTATTTTGCTCAATATTGACGCATCTGAGAGCAAGAATACAAGAGAGCAATATTATTAACAACACAATTTGCAACAACTTTTGTTCTAAAAGTTTTTTGATAACATGCTTCGATTCCCAAATGCTACCATTAGCTAATAGTAAAAAAGGAAATTCATCAAATTTTTTAATTTTCGTATTTTTCTTAATATTGACGCATCTGAGAGCAAATATACAAGAGAGCAATATTGTTAATAACAAAATTTGCAACAACTTTTGTTCTAAAAGTTTTTTGATAACATGCTTCAATTTCCAAATGTTACCATTAGCTAATAGTAAAACAAGAAAATTCATCAAATTTTTAAATTTTTCTATTTTTCTCAATATTGATGCATCTGAGAGCAAATATACAAGAGAGCAATATTGTTAATAACAAAATTTGCTACAACTTTTGTCCTAAAAGTTTTTTGATAGCATGCTCCAATTTCCAAATGCTACCATTAGCTATGAGTAAAACAAGGAAATTCATCAAATTTTTAAATTTTCGTATTTTTCTCAACATTGACGCATCTGAGAGCAAAAATACAAGGGAGCAATATTGTTAACAACAAAATTTGCAACAACTTTTGTTTTAAACGTATTTTGATAACATTCTCCGATTCCCAAATGTTACCATTAGCTAACAATAAAACAAAGNTTAAATTTTCGTATTTTTCTCAACATTGACGCATCTGAGAGCAAAAATACAAGGGAGCAATATTGTTAACAACAAAATTTGCAACAACTTTTGTTTTAAACGTATTTTGATAACATACTCCCATTCCCAAATGTTACCATTAGCTAACAATAAAACAAAAAAATTCATAAAATTTTTAAATTTTCGTATTTTTCTTAATATTGACGCATCTGAGAGCAAAAATACGAGAGCAATATTGTTAAGAATAAAATTTGCTACAATTTTTATTCTAAAAGTTTTTTTGTATCATGCTCCGATTCCCACGTGCTACCTATTACCTTGTAGGAAAACAACGAATTCTTCAAATTTTCGTATTTTTTTTATATTTCTCATTATTGACGTATTTGAAAGCAAAAATACAAGAGAGCAATATTGTTAATAGCGAAGTTTGCAACAACTTTTGTTTTAAAAGTTTTTTGATAACATTCTCCGATTCCCAAATGTTACCATTAGCTAATAGTAAAACAAAGAAATTCATCAAATTTTCATATTTTTGTATTTTTCTCAATATTGACGCATCTGAGAGCAAAAATACAAGAGAGCAATATTGTTAATAGCAAAATTTGCAACAACTTTTGTTTTAAAAGTTTTTTTATAAAATGCTCCGATTCCCGAGTGCTAGTAAAACAACGAATTCTTCAAATGTTCGTGTTTTCGCATCTCTCCCAAACATGTGTTTTAGCAAGCACCATAATCGTGGCGTTAAAATCGATGTTATTCCAAATAAAAGATTTTTTCAAATTCTTCAAACTCAGCAAAATGGACGCGATGGTTTGGTTATCAACGTTTTTAAGCGTAGTTTTCATCGGAATCGACGTCGGGCTTTTAATCGGATTTATAATGTCGCTTTTATCGATTTTCTTTTTAACCATGAAGCCATACACGTGTTTATTAGGCTCGGTCCCTCAAACCGATCTCTATCTAGACATAAACCGTTATAAAGGAGCCCAAGAAATCGCGGGATTAAAAATTTTCCACTACCAAGGCGGGGTTAATTTCGCAACGAAAAACTTCTTCAGATCCGAATTATATCGATTAATCGAGATGGATCCGCAAAAAGAATTAATCCGCCGAAATAAATTAGAAAAATTAACCTTAATCGACGATAAATCGGACAAATTTAGCCAATTATCTCCGACCGCCGTGGATAAAATGAGAAAAAAACAGGAAAAATTAAAATCGAGATCGAATTCGAACGTTCAATGCGTTATTTTGGACTTCTCCGCTTTGAGTTATATCGACCCATCGGGGGCGTCGATGTTAAATTTGGTTTGTAAATGTTTTAATAAAGTAAATGTGCCGGTTTTTATTGCTGGGTGTTCGGCGCCGGTTTATGAAACGCTTTTGAAGTGTGGATTGATCGAGACGAAGAGGAATATGTTTAGGATTTTTCCTACGACGCACGATGCGGTTCAATTCGCCGTGACGACGCAGTATTTTAATGAAGCTACGATTCCTACTGTTAATTAAACGTTTATTTTATTAAAAAATATATTTTAATTTAAATTTGTTTGTGTTTTTTATCTCCTAATCTAATCCTAGCACGTTTAGACACCTTAACTTTTTGAAAACGAAATTCATAAAATTTTCAAATTTTCGTATTTTTCTCGAAATTGACGCATCTAGGAGCAAAAACACAAGAAAGCAATATTGTTAAGAATAAAATTTGCTACAACTTTTGTTCTAAAAGTTTTTTGATAACATGCCTCAATTCCTAAATATTACCATTAACTGATAGTAAAAAAGGAAAATCATCAATTTATAAAATATTCGTATTTTTCTCGAATTTGACGCATCTGAGAGCAAATATACAAGAGAGCAATATTGTTAATAACAAAATTTGCAACAAATTATGTTGTAAAAATTTTTTTATAACATGCTCCGATTCCTAAATGTCTCCATTAGCTAATAGTGAAATAAAGAAATTCATCAAATTTTCGCATTTTTCTCAATATTGACGCATCTGAGAGCAAAAATACAAGAGAGCAATATGGTTAAGAATAAAATTTGCCACAACTTTTGTTCTAAAAGTTTTTTGATAACATGCTCCGATTCCCAAATGCTACCATTAGCTAATACTAAAAAAGGAAATTCATCAAATTTTTAAATTTTCGTATTTTTCTCAATATTGACGCATCTGAAAGCAAATATACAAGAGAGCAATATTGTTAACAACAAAATTTGCAACAACTTTTGTTCTAAAAGTTTCTTGATTACATGCCTCAATTCCTAAATATTACCATTAGCTAATGATAAAAGAAGGAAATTCATCAATTTTTAAATTTTCGTATTTTTCTCAATATTGACGCATCCGAGAACAATTATACAAGAGAGCAATATTGTTAACAACAAAATTTGCAACAACTTTTGTTCTAAAAGTTTTTTGATAACATCCTCCGATTCCAAAATGTTACCATTAGTTAATAATAAAACAAAAAAATTCATCAAATTTTTAAATTTTTGTATATTTCTCAATATTGACGCATCCAAGAGCAAAAATACAAGAGAGCAATATTGTTAAGAACAAAATTTGCAATAACTTTTGTTTTAAAAGTTTTTTGATCACATATTCCAATTCCCAAATGTTACCATTAGCTAATAGTAAAAAAGGAAAATCATCAATTTTTTTAATTTTCGTATTTTTCTCGAAATTGACGCATCTAAGAGCAAAAATACAAGAGAGCAATATTGTTAATAACAAAATTTGCTACAACTTTTGTTCTAAAAGTTTGTTGATAACTTGCTCCGATTCCCAAATGTTACCATCAGTTAATAGTAAGACAAAAAAATTCATCAAATTATCAAATTTTCGTATTTTTCTCAATATTGACGCATCTGAGAGCAAAAATATAAGAGAGCAATATTGTTAAGAATAAAATTTGCTACAACTTTTGTTCTAAAAGTTTTTTGATAACATGCTCCGATTCCCAAATGCTACCATTAGCTAATACTAAAAAAGGAAATTCATAAAATTTTTAAATTTTTGTATTTTTCTCAATATTGACGCATCTGAGAGCAAAAATACAAGAGAGCAATATTGTTAAGAATAAAATT
>NW_019280802.1:56788-126325 GCF_000648695.1 Onthophagus taurus
GCAACAAATTCAACAAATTTTCATATTTTCGTATCTATCTCGATATTGACGTATTTAAGAGCAAAAGTGTAAAAGAGCAATATTGTTAACAATAAAATTTGCTACAACTTTTGTTAAAAAAGCTTTTTGATAACATGCTCCGATTCCCAAATGTTACCATTAGCTAATAGTAAAACAAAGAAATTCATCAAATTTTCGTATTTTTCTCAATATTGACGCATCTAAGAGCAAAAATACAAGAGAGCAATATTGTTACGAATAATATTTGCTACAACTTTTGTTCTAAAAGTCTTTTGATAACATACTTCGATTCCCAAATGTTACCATTAGCTAATAGTAAAACAAAGAAATTCATCAAATTTTCGTATTTTTCTCAATATTGACGCATCTAAGAGCAAAAATACAAGAGAGCAATATTGTTACGAATAATATTTGCTACAACTTTTGTTCTAAAAGTCTTTTGATAACATGCTTCGATTCCCAAATGTTACCATTAGCTAATAGTAAAACAAAGAAATTCATCAAATTTTCAAATTTTCGTATTTTTCTCAATATTGACGCATCCAAGAGCAAAAATACAAAAGAGCAATATTGTTAATAAAAAAATTTGCAACAACTTTTGTTCTAAAAGTTTTTGATAACATGCTCCGATTCCCAAATGCTACCATTAGCTAATAACAAAACAAGGAAACTCATCAAATTTTCAAACTTTCGTATTTTTCTCAATATTGACGCATCTGAGAGCAAAAATACAAGAGAGCAATATTGCTAAGAATAAAATTTGCTACAACTTTTGTTTCAAAAGTTTTTTGATAACATGCTCCGATTCCCAAATGTTACCATTAGTTAATAGTAAAACAAGGAAATTCATCAAATTTTTAAATTTTCGTATTTTTCTCAATATTGACCATCTGAGAGCAAATATACAAGAGAGCAATATTGTTAAGAATAAGATTCGCTACAACTTTCGTTCCAAAAGTTTTTTTATAACAGTCTCTCTTCATCTCATCCCACCAATACATCTTTAATACGATCTTAAAGATTTACTCGATTTTCTAATTTTTTAACATTCCACACTTTTTAACGTCGCCATTCCTATTTCATCTTTTATCTTCATTTTGTTTATCCATCAGATAGCAAAATGCTTTACTTTCATTTGATTTCCAGGCTATACCTATTATAGCTTCATTGACTTTGTCGCTGATCATGAGGTAACCCGAAACTGATATGACTTTATATAAATAAATGCAAGTTAGAAGTTTTTACACGGTTTTTATTTGATCATTAATCTTGCAACATGGATAAATCTTTTAAAATTCATTAAGTTTTCGCATTTTTGTGTTTTCTCAATATTGACACATCTGAGAGCAACAGTGCAAGAGAACAATATTATTAAGAATAAATTTTGCTACAACGAAATTCATCAAATTTTGAAATTTTCGTATGTTGCTCAATATTGACGCATCTGAGAGCAAGAATACAAGAGAGCAATATTATTAACAACAAAATTTGCAACAACTTTTGTTCTAAAAGTTTTTTGATAACATGCTTCGATTCCCAAATGCTACCATTAGCTAATAGTAAAAAAGGAAATTATCAAATTTTTTAATTTTCGTATTTTTCTCAATATTGACGCATCTGAGAGCAAATATACGAGAGAGCAATATTGTTAATAACAAAATTTGCTACAACTTTTGTTCTAAAAGTTTTTTGATAACATGCTCCGATTTCCAAATGCTACCATTAGCTATGAGTAACACAAGGAAATTCATTAAATTTTTAAATTTTCGTATTTTTCTCAACATTGACGCATCTGAGAGCAAAAATACAAGGGAGCAATATTGTTAAGAATAAAATTTGCTACAACTTTTGTTTTAAACGTATTTTGATAACATACTGCCATTCCCAAATGTTACCATTAGCTAACAATAAAACAAAAAAATTCATAAAATTTTCAAATTTTCGTATTTTTCGCAATATTGACAAATCTGAGAGCAAATATACAAGAGAGCAATATTGTTAATAACAAAATTTGCAACAATTTTTGTTTTAAAAGTTTTTTGATAACATGCTTCGATTCCCAAATGCTACCATTAGCTAATAGTAAAAAAGGAAATTCATCAAATTTTTAAATTTTCGTATTTTTCTCAATATTGACGAATCTGAGAGCAAATGTACAAGAGAGCAATATTGTTAACAACAAAATTTGCAACAACTTTTGTTCTAAAAGTTTTTTGATGACATGCTCCGATTCCCAAATGCCATTATCTGCTAATAAAACAACGAATTCTTCAAATTTTCATGTTTTCGCATCTCTCCCAAGATGTGTCTTAGCAAGCACCATAATCATGGCGTTAAAATCGATGTTATTCCAAATAAAAGATTTTTTCAAATTCTTCAAACTCAGCAAAATGGACGCGATGGTTTGGTTATCAACGTTTTTAAGCGTAGTTTTCATCGGAATCGACGTCGGGCTTTTAATCGGATTTATAATGTCGCTTTTATCAATTTTCTTTTTAACCATGAAGCCATACACGTGTTTATTAGGCTCGGTCCCTCAAACCGATCTCTATCTAGACATAAACCGTTATAAAGGAGCCCAAGAAATCGCGGGATTAAAAATTTTCCACTACCAAGGCGGGGTTAATTTCGCAACGAAAAACTTCTTCAGATCCGAATTATATCGATTAATCGAGATGGATCCGCAAAAAGAATTAATCCGCCGAAATAAATTAGAAAAATTAACCTTAATCGACGATAAATCGGACAAATTTAGCCAATTATCTCCGACCGCCGTGGATAAAATGAGAAAAAAACAGGAAAAATTAAAATCGAGATCGAATTCGAACGTTCAATGCGTTATTTTGGACTTCTCCGCTTTGAGTTATATCGACCCATCGGGGGCGTCGATGTTAAATTTGGTTTGTAAATGTTTTAATAAAGTAAATGTGCCGGTTTTTATTGCTGGGTGTTCGGCGCCGGTTTATGAAACGCTTTTGAAGTGTGGATTGATCGAGACGAAGAGGAATATGTTTAGGATTTTTCCTACGACGCACGATGCGGTTCAATTCGCCGTGACGACGCAGTATTTTAATGAAGCTACGATTCCTACTGTTAATTAAACGTTTATTTTATTAAAAAATATATTTTAATTTAAATTTGTTTGTGTTTTTTATCTCCTAATCTAGAAATCGCGGGATTAAAAATTTTCCACTACCAAGGCGGGGTTAATTTCGCAACGAAAAATTTCTTCAGATCCGAATTATATCGATTAATCGAGATGGACACACAAAAAGAATTAATCCGGCAAAATAAATTAGAAAAATTAACCTTAATCGACGATAAATCGGACAAATTTATAATTTATAATTTTTTGATATTTTCATAAAATTAATTTCTCCACTGATTCACTAATTTCCTAAAAATCGTAATTGTGATTTTATCGAAAAATTTTTCAAATAAAAGTTGTTTCAAATTGGATTTATAACAGCTTTTCTTAATAACATTTTTTGATATTTTCATAAAATTAATTTCTCCACTGATTCACTAATTTCCTAAAAATCGTAATTGTGATTTTATCGAAAAATTTTTCAAATAAAAGTTGTTTCAAATTGGATTTATAACAGCTTTTCTTAATAACATTTTTTGATATTTTCATAAAATTAATTTCTCCACTGATTCACTAATTTCCTAAAAATCGTAATTGTGATTTTATCGAAAAATTTTTCAAATAAAAGTTGTTTCAAATTGGATTTATAACAGCTTTTCTTAATAACATTTTTTGATATTTTCATAAAATTAATTTCTCCACTGATTCACTAATTTCCTAAAAATCGTAATTGTGATTTTATCGAAAAATTTTTCAAATAAAAGTTGTTTCAAATTGGATTTATAACAGCTTTTCTTAATAACATTTTTTGATATTTTCATAAAATTAATTTCTCCACTGATTCACTAATTTCCTAAAAATCGTAATTGTGATTTTATCGAAAAATTTTTCAAATAAAAGTTGTTTCAAATTGGATTTATAACAGCTTTTCTTAATAACATTTTTTGATATTTTCATAAAATTAATTTCTCCACTGATTCACTAATTTCCTAAAAATCGTAATTGTGATTTTATCGAAAAATTTTTCAAATAAAAGTTGTTTCAAATTGGATTTATAACAGCTTTTCTTAATAACATTTTTTGATATTTTCATAAAATTAATTTCTCCACTGATTCACTAATTTCCTAAAAATCGTAATTGTGATTTTATCGAAAAATTTTTCAAATAAAAGTTGTTTCAAATTGGATTTATAACAGCTTTTCTTAATAACATTTTTTGATATTTTCATAAAATTAATTTCTCCACTGATTCACTAATTTCCTAAAAATCGTAATTGTGATTTTATCGAAAAATTTTTCAAATAAAAGTTGTTTCAAATTGGATTTATAACAGCTTTTCTTAATAACATTTTTTGATATTTTCATAAAATTAATTTCTCCACTGATTCACTAATTTCCTAAAAATCGTAATTGTGATTTTATCGAAAAATTTTTCAAATAAAAGTTGTTTCAAATTGGATTTATAACAGCTTTTCTTAATAACATTTTTTGATATTTTCATAAAATTAATTTCTCCACTGATTCACTAATTTCCTAAAAATCGTAATTGTGATTTTATCGAAAAATTTTTCAAATAAAAGTTGTTTCAAATTGGATTTATAACAGCTTTTCTTAANTGTTATCAAAAAACTTTTAGAACAAAAGTTGTTGCAAATTTTGTTATTAACAATATTGCTCTCTTGTATATTTGCTCTCAGATACGTCAATATCGAGAAAAGTACGAAAATTTAAAAATTTGATGAATTTCCTTGTTTTACTATTAGCTAATGGTAATATTCGGGAATTGAAACATGTTATCAAAAAACTTTTAGAACAAAAGTTGTTGCAAATTTTGTTATTAACAATATTGCTCTGTTGTATATTTGCTCTCACATGCGTCAATATTGAGAAAAATGCCAAAATTTGATGAATTTCCCTATTTTACTGTTAGCTAATGGTAGCATTTGAGAATCGGAGCATGTTATCAAAAAACTTTTAAAACAAAAGTTGTTGCAAATTTTATTATTAACAATATTGCTCTCTTGTATATTTGCTCTCAGATGCGTCAATNTAATAACATTTTTTGATATTTTCATAAAATTAATTTCTCCACTGATTCACTAATTTTCTAAAAATCGTAATTGTGATTTTATCGAAAAATTTTTCAAATAAAAGTTGTTTCAAATTGGATTTATAACCGCTTTTCTTAATAAAATTTTTTGATTCTTTTATAAAATAAGTATATTTTATCCTTTTTTAGGTTTTTTATAAAACCAAAACAATTCTAAACAAAAAACAACGCTCGATACGAACAACCCCGTTAGCAGCGCTACAAATCCCACCCCTAACTGATTCAAATTTAACCCCGATTGGTGGCTATCCATTAAAATTTTCATCTCAAAGCTCCTTGTGTTGTTATAAAACGTGTCGCTTTGCCACTTCCGAAAAAACCCACTTTGGCTGATTCTATGGACAAGCTCGTTAATGGAGTCTCTTAAAGGGTGTCCTTTCCACATCAGCATCTCAATAGGGTAAGAGGCAACCACTTCATTAAAGCAATACAGCTTCGGAACGGAATCTTCATCAATAAAATTCCCCATTAAGTATTCCACGTTCAACTTTGGGGCGCAAATGGCGAAATTTCTTTCGTTAGCCGTGCGATTAATACAATTTTGAATCACATCGCAACTATCGGTCATTAAAGGCTTATTCGATGATATATTTAGCCCTCTATAGAAAGTGCGACATAAAGGATAATACAACACGATTAATCCATTCTCAATAATCTCCTCCAAAGTCTTAATTTGCTTCTCATATCTCCTCCGGGTCAACGAACTCACTAAAGTCGATTGGTACGCGGTTTGAGTGTAAAAATTAAAAACAACCCAACACAAAATTAATAATCTCAACTTATAAGTTTTCGGCATTTTTATGGTAATCGCAAAAGCGCATCTTGCCACGTTCGAAGCAACCATCCAAAACTGTTTGTATCTTTTAATCTCGTTCGTTTGGTATTTGGAAATCTTCGTGATTAAGATCGTAATAAAAATAGCGATGATTAACATCGTGAAGATGACCGATTGGTCGAAATCGGCGGTTAATTTGGTCCAATCTCGCAATTTCTCGGCGTGAGGGACGCATAAAACAAGAGCGTCGTTGTAATACGAAGAAATTGGATCAAAAACTTGTTGAGTTTCCACCCGAGAAACGACATATCCCAATAAAACATCGACCATTTCATTTTTTAGGTCGCTAAAAGACCCGGTGAAATGATTCTTCCCCAAATAATCGCCATAAAAATTAGGCTTCTTAGTTAAGGAATAAATAAAGGTTAAATTTCTTAACTCAGCGATCGTGTTCATTAATTTAATTTCTAATCCTTCGGTTAAATTGAGATTTTGAGAGTCTTTTTGGACGATGAATGGTTCGATTATGCTCGTTCTAACTTTTAAAGTGCACCCCATTAAATTCTTCGGGATTTTTTCTTTAAATAAATTCTCGTTGGTCATTTCACCATCTTTACACTCCCCAAGATACTTCACTTTGTAATCATCGCCACATTTTCCTGCGGAATAGGGGTACCAACTCGAAACGTTATAAATTTTACTCTCCAACTTAATCGGGACGAAAATCAGCACATTAATCACTTTAACTTTGGATAATTCCTCAACGATTTTCGCTAAAACTTTATTTGTATCGTTAAAAGTGCTCGTTGTGATCACAAAGAAATAAGCGTGAGGATTCCAATGTTTTTGGGTCCTCAACGTTTTTAAAACTGGCTTAATCTCCTCTAATTCTCTTATTTGTATCACATACCCAGCTAATTTAATCAAACAATCCTCGCATTTAACAAAACCACCCTCTTTTTCGGTTACCACGGTTAATTTTCCTTCTTCGAAAATATCGCTTAAAACGATCTTGTCTAAAGGAACCGCGGAGGGGCGATTAAATCGTGGTGGTTTCGTTGATAACGAGACGGAAATCGTTTCTCCATTATCCAAGTATTTGACTACTTTTGAAACGCATTTAGATAACGAAATTCTCGAAGAAAGCTCGTCGGGGAGTGGTAATAAAGTCGGGTTTACGTTTTGGAATAAAATTGTGAAAATGATGTAGTTAGGAAACATTTTGCGGAATGAATAAATTTGTAGTGAGTTTAATGCTATAAACGTGGCGTGCGAACTTTTTGTGATATGATCTTGCGTAAACTTTAAAATTATGGTGGTGGATAACCTTGACTTCAACTTTGTGATAAAGTGTATAGTAAAAATTAATTTATCAAGATGGAATTATTTTATTAGATGATAATCAGAATATTCAGAATAAAAGTTGTTGCAAATTTTGTTATTAACAATTTTACTGTTAGCTAATGGTAACATTTGGGAATCGGAGCATGTTATCAAAAAACTTTTAGAACAAAAGTTGTTGCAAATTTTGTTCTTAACAATATTGCTCTCTTGTATATTTGCTCTCAGATGCGTCAATATTGAGAAAAATACGAAAATTTGAAAATTTGATGAATTTCCTTGTTTTACCATTAGCTAATGGTAACATTCGGGAATCGAAGCATGTTACAAAAAAACTTTTAGAACAGAAGTTGTAGCAAATTTTATTCTTAACAATATTGCTCTCTCTTATTCGTGCTCTTAGATACGTCAATAAAACAAGTATAAAAATTTGAAAATTTAATGAATTTTAATGAAGAGGTACAAAAATCAATACATTAATCATTTTAACTTTGGATAATTCCTCAACGATTTTCGCTAAAACTTTATTTGTATCGTTAAAAGTGCTCGTTGTGATCACAAAGAAATAAGCGTGAGGATTCCAATGTTTTTGGGTCCTCAACGTTTTTAAAACTGGCTTAATCTCCTCTAATTCTCTTATTTGTATCACATACCCAGCTAATTTAATCAAACAATCCTCGCATTTAACAAAACCACCCTCTTTTTCGGTTACCACGGTTAATTTTCCTTCTTCGAAAATATCGCTTAAAACGATCTTGTCTAAAGAAACCGCGGAAGGGCGATTAAATCGTGGTGGTTTCGTTGATAACGAGACGGAAATCGTTTCTCCATAATCCAAGGATTTGACTACTTTTGAAACGCATTTTGATAGCGAAATTCTCGAAGAAAGCTCGTCGGGGAGTGGTAATAAAGTCGGGTTTACGTTTTGGAATAAAATTGAGAAAATGATGTAGTTGGGAAACATTTTGCAGAATGAATAAATTTGTAGTGAGTTTAATGCTATAAACGTCGCGTGCGAACTTTTTTGTGATAAGATCTTGCGTAAACTTTAAAATTATGGTGGTGGTTAACCTTGACTTCAACTTTGTGATAAAGTGTATAGTAAAAATTAATTTATCAAGATGGAATTATTTTATTAGATGATAATCAGAATATTCAGAATAAAAGTTGTTGCAAATTTTGTTATTAACAATTTTACTGTTAGCTAATGGTAACATTTGGGAATCAGAGCATGTTATAAAAAAATTTTTAGAACAAAAGTTGTTGCAAATTTTGTTGTTAATAATATTGCTCTCTTGTATTTTTGTTCTCAGATGCGTCAATATTGAGAAAAATTCGAAAATTTAAAAATTTGATGAATTTCCTTTTTTACTATTAGCTAATGGTAATATTTGGGAATCGGAGCATGTTATCAAAAAACTTTTACAACAAAAGTTGTTGCAAATTTTGTTATTAACAATATTGCTCTCTTGTATTTTTGCTCTCAGATGCGTCAATATTGAGAAAAATACGAAAATTTGATGAATTTCGTTGATTTATTATTAGCTAATGGTAGCATTTGGAAATTGGAGCATGTTATCAAAAAACTTTTAGAACAAAACTTGTAGCAAATTTTATTCTTAATAATATTGCTTTCTTGTATATTTGCTCTCAGATGCGTCAATATTGAGAAAAATAAGAAAATTTAAAAATTTTATGAATTTCCTTTTTTATTATAAGCTAATGGTAGCATTTGGAAATCGGAGCATGTTATTAAAAAACTTATAAAACAAAAGTTGTTGCAAATTTTATTGTTAACAATATTGCTCTCTTGTATATTTGCTCTCAGATCCGTCAATATTGAGAAAAATACGAAAATTTGATGAATTTCCTTGTTTTATTACTAGCTAATGGTAGCATTTGGGAAACGGAGAATGTTATCAAAAAACTTTTAGAACAAAAGCTGTTGTAAATTTTGTTATTAACAATATTGCTCTCTTGTATTTTTGCTCTGAGATGCGTGAATATCGAGAAAAATACGAAAATTTAAAAATTTGATGAGTTTCCTTGTTTTATTATCAGCTAATGGTAACATTTAGGAATCGGAGCATGTAATTAAAAAACTTTTAGAACAAAAGTTGTTCAAAATTTTGTTATTAACAGTATTGTTCTCTTGTATATTTGCTATCAGATGCGTCAATTTTGAGAAAAATACGAAATTATTGAAATTGAATGAATTTCCTTATTTTACTATTAGCTAATGGTAACATTCGGGAATCGAAGCATGTTATCAAGAAGCTTTTGGAACAAAAGTTGTTGCAAATTTTGTTTTTAACAATATTGCTCTCTTGTATTTTTGCTCAGATGCGTCAATATTGAGAAAAATACGAAAATTTAAAAACATGATAAATTTCTTTGTTTTACTATTAGCTAATGGTAGCATTTGGGAATCGGAGAATGTTATCAAGAAACTTTTAGAACAAAAATTGTTGCAAATGTTGTTATTAATAATATTGCTCTCTTGTATTTTTGCTATCAGATGCGTTAATTTTGAGACAAATACGAAAATATTGAAATTTTATGAATTTCCTTATTTTACTATTAGCTAATGGTAGCATTTGGGAATCGGAGCAAGTTATTAAAAAACTTTTAGAACAAAAGTTGTTGCAAATTTTGTTATTAACAATATTGCTCTCTTGTATATTTGCTATCAGATGCGTTAATTTTGAGAAAAATACGAAAATATTGAAATTTTATGAATTTCCTTATTTTACTATTAGCTAATGGTAGCATTTGGGAATCAGAGCATGTTATCAAAAAACTTTTAGAACAAAAGTTGTTGCAAATTTTGTTATTAACAATATTGCTCTCTTGTATTTTTGCTCTCAGATGCGTCAATATTGAGAAAAATACGAAAATTTAAAAATTTGATGAATTTCTTTGTTTTACTATTAGCTAATGGTAGCATTTGGGAATCAGAGCATGTTATCGAAAAACTTTTAGTACAAAAGTTGTTGCAAATTTTGTTATTAACAATATTGCCCTCTTGTATTTTTGCTCTCAGATGAGTCTATATTGAGAAAATGCAAAAATATGCAAATTTAATGAATTTTTGCTTTTTCATATAAATGGTTAATTTCATACTTGGAAATTGCAGCATGTTATACAAAAACTTTTGGAACGAAACTTGTAGCTAATCTTATTCTTAACAATATTGCTCTCTTGTATATTTGCTCTCAGATGCGTCAACATTGAAAAAAATACGAAAATTTGATGAATTTCCTTGTTTTGCTATTAGCTAATGGTAACATTTGGAAATCGGAGCATGTTACAAAAATACTTTTGGAACAAAAGTTGTAGCAAAATTTATTCCTAATAATATTGCTCTCTTGTATATTTGCTCTCAGATGCGTCTATATTGAGTAAAATACGAAAATTTGATGAATTTCCTTGTTTTACTATTAGTTAATGGTAGCACTGGGAAATCGGAGCATTTTATAAAAAAACTTTTGGAAGGAAAGTTGTAGCTAATCTTATTCTTAACAATATTGCTCTCTTGTATACAGAGTGCCCATTATGTATGGAATATAGCATATATCTCGGTAAATGTTGACTTTATAAAAATACATTTTATATAAAAGTTGCTTAATATTTTATTTGCCGTAATAAGACTGCATTCAATTGTTTTTAAGTCAGAAAACTTAGGAACTTAAAATCTTCAAGTGCTATTCGTTAATCATTTGTTTTCTGAAATAAAACCAATTGAATGCTGCCTCATTATGGCAAATCAAATATTAAACAACTTGTTTTTTGTAAAGCTGATACCTACCAAGATATATTCTATATTCCATACATAATGGGCACTCTGTATTTGCTCTCAGATACGTCAATATTCAGAAAAATACGAATATTTAAAAATTTGATGAATTTCCTTGTTTTACTATTAGCTAATGGAAACATTTAGGAATCGAGGCATGCTATAAAGAAACTTTTAGAACATAAGTTGTTGCAAATTCTATTCTTAACAATATTGCTCTCTTGTATATTTGCTCTCAGATTCGTCAATATCGAGAAAAGTACGAAAATTTAAAAATTTGATGAATTTCCTTGTTTTACTATTAGCTAATGGTAATATTAGGGAATTGAAGCATGTTACAAAAAAACTTTTATAACAAAAATTGTAGCAAATTCTACTCTTAACAATATTGCTCTCTTGTATATTTGCTCTCAGATGCGTCAATATTGAGAAAAATACGAAAATTTAAAAATTTGATGAATTTTCTTGTTTTACTATTAGCTAATGGTAACATTTGGGAATCGGAGCATGTTATCAAAAAACTTTTAGAACAAAAGTTGTTGCAAATTTTGTTCTTAACAATATTGCTCTCTTGTATATTTGCTCTCAGATGCGTCAATATTGAGAAAAATACGAAAATTTAAAAATTTGATGAATTTTCTTGTTTTACTATTAGCTAATGGTAACATTTGGGAATCGGAGCATGTTATCAAAAAACTTTTAGAACAAAAGTTGTTGCAAATTTTGTTCTTAACAATATTGCTCTCTTGTATATTTGCTCTCAGATGCGTCAATATTGAGAAAAATACGAAAATTTAAAAATTTGATGAATTTTCTTGTTTTACTATTAGCTAATGGTAACATTTGGGAATCGGAGCATGTTATCAAAAAACTTTTAGAACAAAAGTTGTTGCAAATTTTGTTCTTAACAATATTGCTCTCTTGTATATTTGCTCTCAGATGCGTCAATATTGAGAAAAATACGAAAATTTAAAAATTTGATGAATTTTCTTGTTTTACTATTAGCTAATGGTAACATTTGGGAATCGGAGCATGTTATCAAAAAACTTTTAGAACAAAAGTTGTTGCAAATTTTGTTCTTAACAATATTGCTCTCTTGTATTTTTGCTCTCAGATGCGTCAATATTGAGAAAAATACGAAAATTTAAAAATTTGATGAATTTCCTTGTTTTACTATTAGCTAATGGTAACATTTGGGAATCGGAGCATGTTATCAAAAAACTTTTAGAACAAAAGTTGTTGCAAATTTTGTTCTTAACAATATTGCTCTCTTGTATTTTTGCTCTCAGATGCGTCAATATTGAGAAAAATACGAAAATTTAAAAATTTGATGAATTTCCTTGTTTTACTATTAGCTAATGGTAGCATTTGGGAATCGGAGCATGTTATCAAAAAACTTTTAGAACAAAAGTTGTTGCAAATTTTGTTATTAACAATATTGCTCTCTTGTATTTTTGCTCTCAGATGCGTCAATATTGAGAAAAATACGAAAATTAAAAAATTTGATGGATTTCTTTGTTTTACTATTAGCTAATGGTAGCATTTGGGAATCAGAGCATGTTATCAAAAAACTTTTAGAACAAAAGTTGTTGCAAATTTTGTTGTTAACAATATTGCTCTGTTGTATATTTGCTCTCAGATGCGTCAATGTTGAGAAAAATACGAAAATTTGAAAATTTGATGAATTTCCTTGTTTTACTATTAGCTAATGGTTAGCATTCGGGAATAGAAGCATGTTATCAAAAAATTTTTAAAACAAAAGTTGTTGCAAATTTTGTTATTAACAACATTGCTCTCTTGTATTTTTGCCCTCAGATGCGTCAATATTGAGAAAAATGCGAAAATTTAAAAATTTGATGAATTTCCTTGTTTTACTATTAGCTAATGGTAGCATTTGGGAATCAGAGCATGTTATCAAAAAACTTTTAGAACAAAAGTTGTTGCAAATTTTGTTATTAACAATATTGCTCTCTTGTATGTTTGCTATCAGATGCGTAAATTTTGAGAAAAATACGAAAATATTGAAATTTTATGAATTTCCTTATTTTACTATTACCTAATGGTAGCACTTGGGAATCGGAGCATGTTATCAAAAAACTTTTAGAACAAAATTTTTTGCAAATTTTGTTATTAACAATATTGCTCTCTTGTATATTTGCTCTCAGATGCGTCAATATTTAGAAAAATACGAAAATTTGATGAATATCCTTGTTTTACTATTAGCTAATGGTAGCATTTGGGAATCGGAGCATGTTACCAAAAAACTTTTTGAATAAAAGTTGTTGCAAATGTTGTTATTAACAATATTGCTCTTTTGTATATTTGCTCTTAGATGCGTCTATATTGAGCAAAATACAAAAATTTAAAAATTTTATGAATTTCCTTATTTTACTATTAGCTAATGGAAACATTTAGGAATCGGAGTATGTTATCAAAGAACTTTTATAACAAAAGTTGTAGCTAATCTTGTTCTTAACAATATTGCTCTCTTGTATTTTTGCTCTCAGACGCATCAGTATTGAGAAAAATACGAAAATTTAAAAATTTGATGAATTTCCTTGTTTTACTATTAGCTAATGGAAACATTTAGGAATCGAGGCATGCTATAAAAAAACTTTTAGAACAAAAGTTGTTGCAAATTTTGTTATTAACAATATTGCTCTGTTGTATTTTTGCTCTCAGATGCGCCAATATTGAAAAAAATGCGAAAATTTGATGAATTTCCTTGTTTTACTATAAGCTAATGGTAGTATTTGGGAATCGGAGCATGTTATCAAAAAACTTTTAGAACAAAAGTTGTTGCAAATTTTATTCTTAACAATATTACTCTCTTGTATATTTGCTCTCAGATGCGTCAATATTGAGAAAAATACGAAAATTTAAAAATTTGATGAATTTCCTTATTTTACTATTAGCTAATGGAAGCATTTAGGAATCGGAGCATGTTATAAAAAAATTTTTAGAACAGAAGTTGTTGCAAATTTTGTTATTAACAATATTGCTCTCTTGTATTTTTGCTCTCAGATGCGTCAATGTTGAGAAAAATACAAAAATATTCAAATTTGATGAATTTTTCTTTTTCATGTTATTAATGGTAACACTGGGGAATCGAAGCATGTTACAAAAAAACTTTTATAACAAAACTTGTAGCAAATTTAATTCTTAACAATATTCCTCTCTTTCACTCTTGCTCTTAGATGCGTCTATATTGAGAAAAACACAAAAATATTTATAACTAGGTTATTACTAAGTTATGCAGAAAATGGGAGAAATTCAAACGCATGAAGCAATTTTTCCTTAATCGCTCTTAAAATAAAAAGAGAGTACCACATTTACTAAAAGCACGTTTTTGTAATCCCCTTCATTTCTTGTACAACCTCCGTCCGGTGAAGAAGTAGAACACCGTCCAGTTCATTCTCACCATGCATGCCATCAACACCAACTCGTATTGTTATCTCATATTGCTCACTCTCGTTTATTTAATCAATATTAAATCAGCCGAAAGCAAAGAAGAAATGAAAAATGTCTCAAATGTTGTTAAAAATCAGGATGTTTTATCTCTAAATCAAGGTAAATTAAAAATTATTATTAAATTTTTTAAATTTGATTTAATTTAATTTTTGCAGAACGAAGTAAAAAAGATAAAGAAGGTTTAATACAAAAAATCCTCCCATTTATGGTGATCCCATTTATGATTTCATCAATGATGATTCCAATGGCTTTAATCGGATTAAAATTGATGTTGTTAAAAAGCGCTTTTATAGGAAAAGTTGGGATCATTTTGCTTTTAATCAGCATGTTTACCCGATTTAATAACCAAGGAGGAGTTTATAGCCATAACATTAATTTGAGTCCGGTTGAAAAGGAAATTTCTATGGGTCATTATGGTTATAACGGAGACGAAGAATACGGTGCTTATATAAATCGAAAAAAACGAAGAAAAAGATAGACTTTAACAAAATTATAATGTAAATTAATTTATTAATATTAATAAATAAAAATAAATTAATTTTGGTTGAAATTTGAGTGTCTAATCTAGGTTAGTGGAGTAAAATCGTGATTTGCCCCGAGGCTAATATATAAATTAGACTTAATTCATTCATAACATCAAGTTAATTTTAATAATTAAGAAATCTTCCTCATCAAAATAACGGTTAATTCAAAAATTAATTAAATCACAGTTTTGAATTTATTTTTTTATTTAACTGTGCTCGTAACGGCTCGTGTAAGCGATTTGCTTTTAAAAATTACTTTACAAAAGAAGAACCGCATCTTCGAACTGTATATTTTGATGGAAAAGAGATAACGGGTGATTTTAATAGAAAATTATGTGTTTTTGATTTGATGATTTATTCTATTTTGATTTAAGATTGAACGTTCTTATTATAACGTTTAGTTCGGTGTTGTTACTCTTGTACCATAAAAAGAGAAAAAACTTAATGGTGGTACTCGGGAATCCTAGCATGCTATAAAAAAACTTTTAAAACAAAAGTTGTAGCAAACTTTATTCTTAATAATATTGATCTCTTCTAATTTTGCTCTCAGATGCGTCAATATTGAGAAAAATATGAAAATTTGAAGATTTTCGTTGTTATTCTAATGTATGGCAGTACTTGGGAATCGAAGAACTTTACAGAAAAACTTTTAGATCAAAAGTTGTTGCTAATTTTATTCTTAACAATATTGCTATCTTCTATTTTTGCTCTCAGATGCGTCAATATCGAGAAAAATACGAAAATTTAAAAAATTCATGAATTTTCTTGTTTAACTATTAGCTAATGGTAATATTCGGGAATCGAAGCATGTTATAAAAAAACTTTTAGTGCAAAAGTTGTTGGAAATTTTGTTATTAACAATATTGCTCTCTTCTATTTTTGCTCTCAGATGCGTCAATATTGAGAAAAATACGAAAATTTGAAAATTTGATGAATTTCTTTGTTTTAATATTAGTTAATGGTAACATTTGGGAATCGGAGCATGTTATCAAAAATCTTTTAGAACAAAAGTTGTTGCAAATTTTGTTATTAACAATATTACTCTCTTGTATTTTTGCTCTCAGATGCATCAATATTGAGAAAAATACGAAAATTTGATGAATATCTTTGTTTTAATATTAGCTAATGATAACATTTGAGAATCGGAGCATGTTATCAAACAATTTTTATAATAAAAATTGTAGCTAATCTTATTCTTAACAATATTGCTCTCTTGTATATTTGCACTCAGATGCGTCAATATTGAGAAAAATACGAAAATTTAAAAACTCTATGAATTTCCTTGTTTAACTATTAGCTAATGGTAATATTCGGGAATCGAAGTATGTTACAAAAATACTTTTAGAACAAAAGTTGTTGCAAATTTTATTATTAACAATATTGCTTTCTTGTATTTTTGCTCTCAGATGCGTCAATATCGAGAAAAATACGAAAATTTAAAAATTTGATGATTTTCCTTGTTTTACTGTTAGCTAATAGTAACATTTGGGAATCGAAGCATGTTACAAAAATACTTTTAGAACAAAAGTTGTTGCAAATTTTGTTATTAACAATATTGCTCTCTTGTATTTTTGCTCTCAGATGCGTCAATATTGAGAAAAATACGAAAATTTAAAAAATTGATGAATTTTCTTGTTTTACTATTAGCTAATGGTAACATTTGGGAATCGGAGCATGTTATAAAAAAACTTTTAGAACAAAAGTTGTAGCAAATTTTGTTCTTAACAATATTGCTCTCTTGTATATTTGCTCTCAGATGCGTCAATATTGAGAAAAATACGAAAATTTAAAAATTTGATGAATTTTCTTGTTTTACTATTAGCTAATGGTAACATTTGGGAATCGGAGCATGTTATCAAAAAACTTTTAGAACAAAAGTTGTTGCAAATTTTGTTCTTAACAATATTGCTCTCTTGTATTTTTGCTCTCAGATGCGTCAATATTGAGAAAAATACGAAAATTTAAAAATTTGATGAATTTCCTTGTTTTACTATTAGCTAATGGTAACATTTGGGAATCGGAGCATGTTATCAAAAAACTTTTAGAACAAAAGTTGTTGCAAATTTTGTTCTTAACAATATTGCTCTCTTGTATTTTTGCTCTCAGATGCGTCAATATTGAGAAAAATACGAAAATTTAAAAATTTGATGAATTTCCTTGTTCTACTATTAGCTAATGGTAACATTTGGGAATCGAAGCATGTTATCAAAAAACTTTTAGAACAAAAGTTGTAGCAAATTTTGTTATTAACAATATTGCTCTTTTGTATTTTTGCTCTCAGATGCGTCAATATTGAGAAAAAAACGAAAATTTAAAAATTTGATGAATTTCCTTGTTCTACTATTAGCTAATGGTAACATTCGGGAATCGAAGCATGTTATAAAAAAACTTTTATAACAAAAGTTGTTGCAAATTTTGTTCTTAACAATATTGCTCTGTTGTATTTTTGCTCTCAGATGCGTCAATATTGAAAAAAATACGAAAATTTGAAAATTTGATGAATTTCTTTGTTTTATTAGTGTTAATGGTAACATTTGGGAATCGGAGCATGTTATAAAAATACTTATAAAACAAAAGTTGTTGCAAATTTTGTTATTAACAATATTGCTCTCTTGTATTTTTGCTCTGAGATGCGTCAATTTTGAGATAAATACGAAAATTTGAAAATTTGTTGAATTTCATTGTTTTAATATTAGCTAATGATAATATTTGAGAATCGGAGCATATTATCAAAAAAATTTTATAATAAAAATAGTAGCTAATCTTATTCTTAACAATATTGCTCTTTTGTATTTTTGCTCTCAGATGCGTCAATATTGAGAAAAAAACGAAAATTTAAAAATTTGATGAATTTCCTTGTTCTACTATTAGCTAATGGTAACATTCGGGAATCGAAGCATGTTATAAAAAAACTTTTATAACAAAAGTTGTTGCAAATTTTGCTATTAATAATATTGCTCTCTTGTATTTTTGCTCTCAGATGCGTCAATATTGAGAAAAATACGAAACTTTAAAAATTTGATGAATTTCCTTGTTTAACTATTAACTAATGGTAATATTCGGGAATCGAAGTATGTTACAAAAATACTTTTAGAACAAAAGTTGTAGCAAAATTTATTTTTAACAATATTGCTCTCTTTCACTTTTGCTCTCAGATGCGTCAATACCGAGAAAACACAAAAATTCGAAAATTTAATGAATTTTGTTGTTTACTAGCTCTTAATTGGTAACATCATACAATCATACAACAATAAAGACAGGTGCTGGTCTCAAAAAGAAACAAATTAAATGTAAATTATAAAATTAAATATATTCTTGGGATAAATAAAATAAAAAAAATAAACTTGAAATAATGAAATAAATTTGAAGTAGCAAAAAAATAAAAAAGGAGTATAGAATTAAGTACCTCATTCAGCAAAGCGAATGATAACTTAAGCGTCGTGGCGATGTGAATGCGATNATATATTCTTGGGATAAATAAAATAAAAAAAATAAACTTGAAATAATGAAATAAATTTGAAGTAGCAAAAAAATAAAAAAGGAGTATAGAATTAAATACCTCATCCAGCAAAGCGAATGATAACTTAAGCGTCGTGGCGATGTGAATGCGATGTAATAATTATGCGATACTTAACAATATTGCTCTGTTTTTTGCTCCCAAGTGCATAGATATCGAGAAAAGTTCGAAAATATGAACATTTTATGAATTTCCATATTATACTAGTTGTTAGTGGTAACACTTGGAAATTGGAACAATTTATGAAAAAACATTTAGAACAAAAGTTGTAGCAAATTTCATTGTTAACAATACTTTCCTCTTTCACTTTTGCTCTCAGATGCGTTAATATTGAGATAAATACAAAAATATGAAAATTTCATGATTTTCGTTGTTTTTCTAATGTATGATAATACTCGGGAATCGGAAAACTTTACAGAAAAACTTTTAGATCAAAAGTTGTAGAAAATTTCATTCTTAACAATATTACTCTCTTGTACTTTTGCTCTCAGACGCATAGATACCGAGAAAAATACGAAAATATGAAAATTTGAAGAATTCGCTGTTTTACTAGTACTTAATGGTAGTACTCGGGAATCCTAGCATGCTATAAAAAAACTTTTAAAACAAAACTTGTAGCAAATTTTATTCTTAACAATATTGATCTCTTTTACTTTTCCTGTCAGATGCATCAATATTGAGAAAAATACAAAAATATGAAAATTTTACGTTTTTTCGCTGTTTTTCTAGTGGATGGTACTACTCGGGAATCGGAAAACTTTACAAAAAATCTTTTAGATCAAAAGTTGTAGAAAATTTCATTCTTAACAATATTACTCTCTTGTTCTTTTGCTCTCAGACGCATAGATATCGAGAAAAATACAAAAATATGAAAATTTGAAGAATTCGTTGTTTTACTAGTACTTAATGGTAGTACTCGGGAATCCTAGCATGCTATAAAAAAACTTTTAAAACAAAAATTGTAGCAAATTTTATTCTTAACAATATTAATCTCTTTTACTTTTCCTGTCAGATGCATCAATATTGAGAAAACTACAAAAATATGAAAATTTTACGTTTTTTCGCTGTTTTTCTAGTGGATGGTACTACTCGGGAATCGGAAAACTTTAAAAAAAAACTTTTAGATCAAAAGTTGTAGAAAATTTCATTCTTAACAATATTACTCTCTTGTACTTTTGCTCTCAGACGCATAGATACCGAGAAAAATACAAAAATATGAAAATTTGAAGAATTCGTTGTTTTACTAGTACTTAATGGTGGTACTCGGGAATCCTAGCACGCTATAAAAAAACTTTTAATACAAAAGTTGTAGCAAATTTTATTCTTAACAATATTGATCTCTTTTACTTTTCCTGTCAGATGCGTCAATATTGAGAAAAATACAAAAATATGAAAATTTGATGATTTTCGTTGTTTTTCTAATGGATGGTAATACTCGGGAATCGGAAATCTTTACAGAAAAACTTTTAGATCAATAGTAGTTGAAAATTTCATTCTTAACAATATTACTCTTTTATACTTTTGCTCTCAGACGCATAGTTATCGAGAAAAATACAAAAATATGAAGATTTGAAGAATTCGTTGTTTTACTAGTACTTAATGGTAGTACTCGGGAATCGGAGCATGCTATAAAAAAACTTTTAAAACAAAAGTTGTAGCAAATTTTATTCTTAACAATATTGATCTCTTTTACTTTTGTACTCAGATGCGTCAATATTGAGAAAAATATGAAAATTTTATGATTTTCGTTGTTTTTCTAATGGATGGTAATACTAGGGAATCGGAAAACTTTACAAAAAAACTTTTATATCAAAAGTTGTAGCAAATTTCATTCTTAACAATATTACTTCCTTTCACTTTTGCTGTAAGATGCATAGATATTGAGAAAAATTGTAAAAATTGAAAAATTCGTTGTGTTACTAGTAGTTAATGGTAGCACTCAGGAATCCTAGCATGCTATAAAAAAACTTTTAAAACAGAAGTTGTAGCAAATTTTATTCTTCACAATATTGATCTTTTTTACTTTTGCTCTCAGATGCGTTAATATTGAGATAAATACAAAAATATGAGAATTTCATGATTTTCCTTGTTTTTCTTGTAGATGGTAACACTTGGTAATCGGAGAACTTTACAGAAAAAATTTTAGAACAAAAGATGTAGCAAATTTCATTCTTAACAATATTACTCTCTTGCAGATTTGCTCCCGGACGCATAGTTATCGAAAAAAATGTGAAAATCGAATTGTGACCAATTTGTTTTTTTTAAGTTATTTTTATTACAATAAAATAACTAATTATTTCATGAAATACCAGATTATAGTCTTTAGCGGTACATATACACTTCTGTCAACAATATAGCATCAGCACGCGAGCTACTTCGACGGGTAACGTTGTATAACACGTGTAACACCTGTCTTGCTATTATTATCTCTACTAATTATACAGAGCGGTTTCATCACACAATAGCATTACTCTTGCCTTTACATCCGTACCGATAAGTCGCTGTCTGTGTGTTTAATATTTTGATGATCAATATTTAGTCTACGAAAATTACAGATCCGTAATCAGTTCCTTTTCTTTTTTATATTTTACAATGTTGCAAGAAATAAAGTGTTTTGATAAAAGACTTTCACTAAATATTCACTTCTTTTTATACATAGACTTAATAAACACCTTTTATTTTAACATCTGTAGCTATTTTGTCATCCGAGCACAATATTTTACTAAATTATTGCATTGAATCTATGGAATTGAATCACACGCCTTTCCCACATTTATAGACTTGTTACTTTTAAAAATTTCTTTGAATAACAGTTTATTATCATTTTCTTTGACCTTTGACCTCTTCGATTTATCGGAATACCCGCTGAATTACCTGTATACCTCACGACTCAGTGTAATTATCCGGGCTTCGCATTTCTCGATTCGTCTATCTTCCGGGTAAACACGAGAAATATTTACTATTTTTGCCGACTTCTCAGTGAACGTCCACGTTTTCATGGATTTCATAATTACAATGCGAAGTTATTAGCCTCTATTGTGACTTCTTCATCTGCATCCAGTCTTGATAATTCCATGCCAAACTATGCAAAAAACTGACATCGCATTCGATATTGTTGTGGCAACTGGACGGATTTGTTGATTAGTAGACTTGATTTGTCCACTTCCATTTTTCTTATCATATATTCCAAAGCCAATTAAATAGGGTTGTGTCATGCCATCTCCTTTTATCAGATTGTATATCGATTTATTTGGAAGCATCTAGGTTAAAAATGAACTACAAAGAGATGTTGGAATTATCCTGGTATGTAGCTAGATGTAGGAGAATTCCAAGTATATTTGAGGAGCTAGTCTTTATTGTAAGTTGCTCTGATTCATAAGTGATCTTCATATTTTCGTATTTTTCTCGATATTGACGCATCTGACAGTAAAAGTACAAGAGAGTAATATTGTTAAGAATAAAATTTTCTACAACCTTTGGTCTAAAAGTTTTTCTGTAAAGTTCTCCGATTCCCGAGTGCTACCATCTACTAGAAAAATAACGAAAATCATCAAATTTTCATATTTTTGTATATTTCTCAATATTGATGCATCTGAGAGCAAAAGTAAAAGGGAGCAATATTGGTAAGAATAAAATTTGCTACAAATTTTGTTTAAAAAGTTTTTTCATAACATACTCCGATTCCCGAGTGCTACCATTAACTACTAGTTAAACAATGAATTCTTCAAATTTTCATATTTTTGTATTTTTCCTGATATCTATGCGTCTGAGAGCAAAAGTAAAAGGGAGCAATATTGGTAAGAATAAAATTTGCTACAACTTTTGTTTAAAAAGTTTTTTCATAACATACTCCGATTCCCGACTGCTACCATTAACTACTAGTTAAACAATGAATTCTTCAAATTTTCATACTTTTGTATTTTTCTTGATATCTATGCGCGTGAGAGCAAAAGTAAAAGGGAGCAATATTGGTAAGAATAAAATTTGCTACAACTTTTCTTTAAAAAGTTTTTTCATAACATGCTCCGATTCCCGAGTGCTACCATTAACTACTAGTTAAACAATGAATTCTTCAAATTTTCATACTTTTGTATTTTTCTTGATATCTATGCGTGTGAGAGCAAAAGTAAAAGGGAGCAATATTGATAAGAATAAAATTTGCTACAACTTTTGTTTAAAAAGTTTTTTCATAACATGCTAAGTTTCCCGACTGCTACTATTAACTACTAGTAAAACAACGAAAATCATCAAATTTTCATATTTTTATATTTTTCTCAATATTGACGCATTTGAGAGCAATAGTAAAAGGGAGCAATATTGGTAAGAATAAAATTTGCTACAACTTTTCTTTAAAAAGTTTTTTCATAACATGCTCCGATTCCCGAGTGCTACCATTAACTACTAGTTAAACAATGAATTCTTCAAATTTTCATACTTTTGTATTTTTCTTGATATCTATGCGTGTGAGAGCAAAAGTAAAAGGGAGCAATATTGATAAGAATAAAATTTGCTACAACTTTTGTTTAAAAAGTTTTTTCATAACATGCAAAGTTTCCCGACTGCTACTATTAACTACTAGTAAAACAACGAAAATCATCAAATTTTCATATTTTTATATTGTTCTCAATATTGACGCATTTGAGAGCAAAAGTAAAAGAGAGCAATATTGGTAAGAATAAAATTTGCTACAGCTTTTGTTTAAAAAGTTTTTTTATACCATGCTAGAATTTCCGAGTGTTATCATTAACTACTAATAAAACAACGAACTCTTCAAATTTTTATGCTTTTGTATTTTTCTCGATATTGATGCATCTGAGGCCAAAAGTAAAAGAGAGCAATATTGTTAGGAATAAAATTTGCTATTAATTTTGTTCTAAGAGTTTTTGTGTATCATGCTTCGATTTCCGAGTGCTACCATTAACTACCAGTAAAACAACTAAAATCATCAAATTTTCATATTTTTATATTTTTCTCAATATTGACGCATTTGAGAGCAATAGTAAAAGAGAGCAATATTGGTAAGAATAAAATTTGCTACAATTTTTGTTTTAAAAGTTTTTTTATAACATGCTCCGATTTCCGCGTGCTACCACTAGCTACTAGTAAAACAACGAAAATCATAAAATTTTCATGTTTTTGTATTTCTCTTAATATTGACGCATCTGAGAGCAAAAGTAAAAGAGAGCAATATTTGTAGAAATAAAATTTGCTAAAACTTTTGTTTAAAAAGTTTTTTATAACATGCTAGGATTCACGAGTGCTACCATTAACTACTAGTAAAACAGTGAATTCTTTAAATTTTCATATCTTCGTATTTTTTTCGATAGCTTTTTCCTAGTCAGATACTGTCTGCCTAGGCAGACAGTAGTTCGTTACAGTTTTATCATTAAATGTCTAGGCAAATACTATTGAATAAGACAAATACTATCCGTCTAAGCTTGTTTTAGGTAAATACCATTTTTTCCATACAACAATGCAATATGGAGTAGGTACCTATTCACAATAAAATAAAGTAGTTCCTATCGTTAACAACCTACTTTTCTTAAATTAAAGTCACTAATGAGTGTCAGACGAGTCAAATTATTTGCGTATTATTTTCAAAAACATGCATAACAGTTTCATATACTGTTGTTAAATTTAATAAAAATACAAATAAATGATTTATTTCTTGAAGACTTAAATACTAAATACAAAAATTGCAAAAAAAATTGCTGGAATTACATTTACTACTGCACATCAGCTTATTTTTAAAACAAGCACACCTGGCATTTTGACATCCCTTGCCCAGAAAACAGTAACGGTGAAGTGCAGGCCTCTTTTAAAGAAATAAAGCTTTCCTGGGGAACATCCTTATATTCAAAGGATCACAAACAACCGCATATATATGATAACAGTAACATAACCTCAAACAGCAAGCAACGAATTAATGAAATTGAAGAGCTATTTGCCTGAAAATATTTTAGCCATATGCTATTTGCCTAGGAAGGTAGAATTTAGACTGAAATTGTTGGAATAAAACTATTTGCCTAGGCAGATAGTATCTGACTAGGAAAAAGCTATTTACCTGAAACAACCAAAAATGCCTGCGCATATGCATTTGGGAGCAAAAGTGAAAGGGAGTAGTATAGTTAAGAATAAAATTTGCTACAACTTTTGGTCTGAAAGTCTTTCTGTAAAGTTCTCCGATTCCCGAGTGTTACCATCCACTAGAAAATCAACGAAAATCATAAAATTTTCATATTTTTGTGTTTTTCTCAATATTGACGCATCTGAGAGCAAAAGTACAAGAGAGCAATATTGGGAAGAATTAAATTTGCTACAACTTTTATATTAAAATTTTTTTAATAAAATACTCCAATTCCCGAGTGTTACCATTATCTTGAAAAAACAAAAAATTCACCAAATTGTGATATTTTTGTATTTTTCTCAATATTAACGCATCTGAGAGCAAAAGTAAAGGAGAACAATATTGTTAAAAATAAAATTTCCTACAACTTTTGTTCTAAAAGTTTTTTTGTGAAGTTTTTCGATTCCCATGTGTTACCATTAATAACACGAAAAAGAAAAATTCATCAAATTTAAATATTTTTGTATTTTGCTCGATATAGACGCATCCAAGAGCAATAGTAAAACAGAGCAATGTTGTTAAGAATAAATTTTGCTACAAATTTTGTTCTAAAAGTATTTTTGTAACATGCTTCGATTCCCGAATGTTATCATTAGCTAATAGTAAAATAATGAAATTCATCCAATTTTTAAATTTTCGTATTTTTCTCAATATTGACGAATCTGAGAGCAAATATACAACAAAGCAATATTGTTAATAACAAAATTTGCAACAACTTTTGTTCTAAAAGTTTTCTGATAACATGCTCCGATTCCCAAATGTTACCATTAGCTAATAGTAAAACAAAGAAATTCATCCAATTTTTAAATTTTCGTATTTTTTTCAATATTGACGAATCTGAGAGCAAATATACAAGAGAGCAATATTATTAAGAATAAATTTTGCTACAACTTTTGTTTTAAAAGCTTTTTGATCACATGCTCCGATTCGTAAATGTTACCATTAGCTAATAGTAAAACAAGGAAATTTATCAAATTTTTAAATTTTCGTATTTTTCTCGATATTGACGCATCTGAGAGTAAATATACAAGAGAGCAATATTGTTAAGAATAAGATTAGCTACAAGTTTGGTTCCAAAAGTTTTTTTATAACATGTTCCAGTTTCCAAATGTTACCATTAACAATTTATAAAACAACGAAATTCATCAAATTTTCATATTTTCGTCTTTTTCTCGATATTGACGCATCTGAGAGCAAAAGTAAAAGGGAGCAATATTGGTAGAAATAAATTTTGCTACAACTTTTGTTCTAAAAGTTTTTGTGTATCCTGCTTCGATTTCCGAATGATACCATTAACTACTAGTAAAACAACGAATTCTTCAAATTTTCATATTTTTCTCGATATCTATGCGTCTGAGAGCAAAAGTACTGGAGAGTAATATTGTTAAGAATGAAATTTCCTACAACTTTTGATCTAAAAGTTTTTCTGTAAAGTTCTCCGATTCCCGAATTTTACCATCTACTAGAGAAACAACGAAAATCATCATATTTTCATATTTTCGTATTTTTCTCGATATCTATGCATCTAAGAGCAAAAGTGAAACAGAGTAATATTGGTAAGAATTAAATTATCTACAACTTTTGTTCTAAAAGTTTTTTTGTAAAGTTCTCTGATTCCCGAGTGTTACCATCCACTAGAGAAACAACGAAAATCATCAAATGTTCATATTTTTGTATTATGCTCAATATTAATTGTTTTAGATTAATCTATTCACGATCATTTTTGAAAATGAATTGATGAATGATGTTTAAGAAAACTATAGCTGCCTTTACTGTCCTGAATGTACACTTAAAACTTTAATGAAAACTAAACTTATGAAAGAAATTGTTGAACAGAAACGCACTAAAGTTTATTGTAAAATTCATCTTTATTCTCTATGTCGTAATGGCAAATCGAAGAAAACGAGTAGATATTAGACCCCTACAAACGTAAAAAGAAAATGTTGTGTAAAAATATTATGAAAAATTCAACAGGTATTTCAATATTGATTTCAATGAATTTCATATCTACTAACAAATTGTTTAAAAAATATCAACTGAGTATATTTTTGATACCCAATACTGATTAAAACTTAATGGTGAAATGGATAATCAAATTAATCATATTAGTAAAACAACGAAAATCATCAAATTTTCATATTTTTATATTTTTCTCAATATTGACGCATTTGAGAGGAATAGTAAAAAAGAGCAATATTGGTAAGAATAAAATTTGCTACAATTTTTGTTTTAAAAGTTTTTTTGTAACATGCTTCGATTCCGCAGTGTTACCATTAATAACACGAAAAAGAAAATTCATCAAATTTGAATATTTTTGTATTTTGCTCGATATAGACGCATCCAAGAGCAATAGTAAAAGAGAGCAATGTTGTTAAGAATAAATTTTGCTACAAATTTTGTTCTAAAAGTTTTTTGATAACATGCTCCTATTTCCAAATGTTACCATTAGCTGATAGTAAAACAAGAAAATTCATCAAATTTTTAAATTTTCGTATTTTTCTCAATATTGATGCATCTGAGAACAAAAATTCAAGAGAGCAATATTGTTAATAACAAAATTTGCAACAACTTTTGTTCTAAAAGTTTTTTGATAACATTCTCCGATTCCCGAATGTTACCATTAACTAACAGTAAAATAATGCAATTCATCCAATTTTTAAATTTTCGTATTTTTCTCTATATTGACGCATCTGAGAGCAAATATACAAGAGAGCAAAATTGTTAATAACAAAATTTGCAACAACTTTTGTTCTAAAAGTTTTTTGATAACATTCTCCGATTCCCAAATGTTACCATTAGCTAATAGTAGAACAAGGAAATTCATCAAATTTTTAAATTTTCGTATTTTTCTCAATATTGACGCATCTGAGAGCAAAAGTAAAGGAGAGCAATATTGGTAAGAATAAAATTTGCTACAACTTTTATATTAAAATTTTTTTAATAAAATACTCCAATTCCCGAGTGTTACCATTATCTTGAAAAAACAAAAAATTCACCAAATTGTGATATTTTTATATTTTCCTCAATATTAACGCATCTGAGAGCAAAAGTAAAACAGAACAATATTGTTACAAATAAAATTTCCGACAACTTTTGTTCTAAAAGTTTTTATGTAACATGCTCCGATTTCCAAATGTTACCATTGGCTAATAGCAAAACAAATTCATTAAATTTTTTAATTTTCGTATTTTTCTCAATATTGATGCATCTGAGAGCAAATATACAAGAGAGTAATATTGTTAAGAATGAAATTTTCTACAACTTTTGATCTAAAAGTTTTTTTGCAAAGTTTTCCGATTCCCGAGTATTACCATACATTAGAAAAACAACGAAAATCATCAAATTTTCATATTTTTCTCAATATTGACGCATCTGAGTGCAAAAATACAAGAGAGCAATATTGTTAAGAATAAATTTTGCTGCAACTTTTGTTTTAAAAGTTTTTTGATCACATGCTCCGATTCCTAAATGTTACCATTAGCTAATAGTAAAACAAGGAAATGTATCAAATTTTTAAATTTTCGTATTTTTCTCGATATTGACGCATCTGAGAGCAAATATACAAGAGAGCAATATTGTTAATAACAAAATTTGCAACAACTTTTGTTCTAAAAGTTTTTTGATAACATTCTCCGATTCCCAAATGTTACCATTAGCTAATAGTAGAACAAGGAAATTCATCAAATTTTTAAATTTTCCTATTTTTCTCATTGTTGACGCATCTGAGAGCAAATATACAAGAGAGCAATATTGTTAAGAATAAGATTAGCTACAACTTTTGTTATAAAAGTTTTTTTGTAAAATGCTTCAGAAATAGCTTGTATATGGAGATGGAGATGATTTAAACTCAAAGAATTCGGTTATAACACGATATTTGTGGCAATTTTCTTTATGAGGACAAAATAGTTTCACATCCAATCGTTAGATTTTTTTCTAGTGATAATTCGCCTTGTACGACTTCCACGTATCGCTCTACTTGTCTCCAATTTATAATTCAGGACGGATAGTTACTAAACAATTCGGTCGTAAACTTCAAACATCCGTCAAAGAATCTAACTAGACACAATTTCTAATTGGAGAAGAAAAAAATTATACACAATTTTTTTTTTAAATCTTTATTATTGTATTAATTAATTAAATTACATTAAAATAAATAAATTTTTATAAAAATAAATTAAATTATTGCGTCGTGTAATATTTTCCATTATAAACATAATTATTATTATCTAAATTACTATAAGTAACATATGGTAAATTCGTCGTGGGGTTATTAATTCTTGCTTCTTTAACTCCAACATCATCACTTCTATCCAAAAAGTGTTGATGATGACTCAAAGCGAGAGGAATCGGGGAATGTAATCCGGGAATAGGAACCGGAAGGATTCGTTTCGCTTCTTGTAATCGAGCCAAAACGCTACTCACTCCAACGATTAATAATAAGAACCCAATAAAACCGTTATTTACCGCAACAATCGTTACTAAAAGGAGAAGACTGAAAGCGATTCCTAATTTGAAGAAAATCGCCGGGAGAATTATCGCTAAACGTTTAATATGGTGATGAACAAAAGTTCTGCCTAAAAAAATAAAAAGATGAGATGAGATGGAAATAAAAAAAATGGTGCAGGTGAAATTATCTGGGTCAACCTTTCTATATCAAGATGATCACCTACATTCACGCAAAAGAATCAAAAAAAAAGAATTCTTTTTCGGGAACTTTCACTTGAGACGTTAAAAAAATTTATTACCTTCTTCAATTAACTCTGAAGTTTCATTCTCGCAAGAACCATCTTTTGAAAGAACCAAAATTAAAAGAATTAACGAAAAAATTTGCGCACACTTCATCGTTAACTTTATTTCTTTTTACTTCTTCTTCTTCGTTTATCGAAGTTTTTTTAAGTACTGGCTCAATCGGTGGTAATTAGTCCTATATTATACCTCCGTTAGTGCCCAAAAAAGAACAATGAGGTCCAAATCACGTAGTAAGTGACATAGTAAAAGCTAATTTGGTTACAATAGGACACCGAAAAGTGAAGGAATGTTGCGGTAAAATCGTCAATTTAAAGTTTGAGATTAATTAAATTAAAAAAAAATTGGTGTGAATTAATTTATTCTCGTCGCGTTCATAAAGAAAATCCGGAAAGTTCCTTTAACGACTACGAGTTTGTAAAACTGGTACAATTCGGAGTTAACGGTAAAAAATTCGGTTTAATGTCACGAAAATTCTTCACCTAGAAAGTAATAAGAATGAAATTTATAAAATTTTCGTGTTTTTCTCGATATCTATGGATCTGAGAGCAACTTTTGTTCTAAAAGTTTTTTTGTAAATTGCTCCAATTCTTGAGTGTTACCATCCACTAGAGAAACAAAGAAAATCGGCAAATTTTTGTATTTTTCTCAATATTGACGCATCTGAGAGCAAAAGTAGAAGAGAGCAATATTGATAAGAATAAAATTTGCTACAACTTTTGTTTTAAAAGTTTTTTTGTATCATGCTCCGATTTCCGCGTGCTACCATTAACTGATAGTAAAACAACGAAAAATATAAAATTTTCATATTTTTGTATTTTTCTCAATATTGACGCATCTGAGAGCAAAAGTAGAAGAGATCAATATTGTTAAGAATAAAATTTGCTACAACTTTTGTTTTAAAAGTTTTTTTATAAAATGCTCCGATTCCCGAATGCCACCAATAACTGATAGTAAAACAACGAATTATTCAAATTTTCATATTTTTATCAATATTGACGCATCTGAGAGCAAAAGTAGAAGAGAGCAATATTAGTAAGAATAAAATTTGTTACAACTTTTGTTCTAAAAGTTTTTTTGTAAATTGCTCCAATTCTTGAGTGTTATCATCCATTAGAGAAACAAAGAAAATAGTCAAATTTTTGTATTTTTCTCAATATTGACGCAACTGAGAGCAAAAGTGAAAGAGAGCAATATTGGTAAGAATAAAATTTGCTACAACTTTTGTTCTAAAAGTTTTTTTGTAAATTGCTCCAATTATTGAGTGTTACCATCCATTTGAGAAACAAAGAAAATCGTCAAATTTTTGTATTTTTCTCAATATTGACGCATCTGACAGCAAAAGTGAAAGAGAGCAATATTGGTAAGAATAAAATTTGCTACAACTTTTGTTCTAAAAGTTTTTTTGTAAATTGCTCCAATTATTGAGTGTTACCATCCATTTGAGAAACAAAGAAAATCGTCAAATTTTTGTATTTTTCTCAATATTGACGCATCTGAGAGCAAAAGTAAAAGAGAGCAATATTAGTAAGAATAAAATTTGCTACAACTTTTGTTCTAAAAGTTTTTTTGTAAATTGCTCCAATTATTGAGTGTTACCATCCACTAGAGAAACAAAGAAAATCGTCAAATATTTGTATTTATCTCAATATTGACGCATCTGAGGACAAAAGTAAAAGAGAGCAATATTAGTAAGAATAAAATTTGCTACAACTTTTGTTCTAAAAGTTTTTTTGTAAATTGCTCCAATTATTGAGTGTTACCATCCACTAGAGAAACAAAGAAAATCGTCAAATATTTGTATTTATCTCAATATTGACGCATCTGAGGACAAAAGTAAAAGAGAGCAATATTAGTAAGAATAAAATTTGCTACAACTTTTGTTCTAAAAGTTTTTTTGTAAATTGCTCCAATTATTGAGTGTTACCATCCACTAGAGAAACAAAGAAAATCGTCAAATATTTGTATTTATCTCAATATTGACGCATCTGAGGACAAAAGTAAAAGAGAGCAATATTAGTAAGAATAAAATTTGCTACAACTTTTGTTCTAAAAGTTTTTTTGTAAATTGCTCCAATTATTGAGTGTTACCATCCACTAGAGAAACAAAGAAAATCGTCAAATATTTGTATTTATCTCAATATTGACGCATCTGAGGACAAAAGTAAAAGAGAGCAATATTAGTAAGAATAAAATTTGCTACAACTTTTGTTCTAAAAGTTTTTTTGTAAATTGCTCCAATTATTGAGTGTTACCATCCACTAGAGAAACAAAGAAAATCGTCAAATATTTGTATTTATCTCAATATTGACGCATCTGAGGACAAAAGTAAAAGAGAGCAATATTAGTAAGAATAAAATTTGCTACAACTTTTGTTCTAAAAGTTTTTTTGTAACTTGCTCCAATTATTGAGTGTTACCATCCACTAGAGAAACAAAGAAAATCGTCAAATTTTTGTATTTATCTCAATATTGACGCATCCGAGGACAAAAGTAAAAGAGAGCAATATTAGTAAGAATAAAATTTGCTACAACTTTTCTTTTAAAAGATTTTTTGTATTATGCTCCGATTTCCGCATGCTACCATTAATTACAAGTAAAACAACGAAAAACATCAAATTTTCATATCTTTCTCAATATTGACGCATCTGAGAGCAAAAGTAGAAGAGAGCAATATTGGTAAGAACAAAATTTGCCACAACTTTTGTTTTAAAAGTTTTTTTATAACAAAATCCGATTTCCGCCTGCTACCATTAACTACTAGTAAAACAACGAAAAACATCAAAATTGTATATTTTTCTCAATATTGACGCATCTGAGAGTAAAAGTAAAAGAGAGCAATATTGGTAGGAATAAAATTTGCTACAACTTTTGTTTTAAAAGTTTTTTTATAACATGCTCCGATTTCCACGTGCTACCATTAATTACTAGTAAAACAACGAAAAACATCAAATTTTCATACTTTTGTATTTTTCTCAATATTGACGCATCTGAGAGCAAGAGTAGAACAGAGCAATATTGGCAAGAATAAAATTTGCTACAACTTTTGTTCTAAAAGTTTTTTTGTATCATGCTCCGATTTCCGCCTGCTACCATTAACCACTAGTAAAACAATGAATTTTTCAAATTTTCTCGATATCTATGCATCTGAAAGCAAAAGTGAAAGGGAGTAATATTGTTAAGAATGAAATTTTCTACAGCTTTTGATCTAAAAGTTTTTCTGTAAAGTTCTCCGTTTCCTGAGTGTTTCATTAATCGTACTTAATGGTGGTACTCGGGAATCCTAGCATGTTATAAAAAACCTTTTTATACAAAAGTTGTGGCAAATTTTATCCTTACCAATATTGCTTTCTTTCACTTTTGCTCTCAGATGCGTAGATATCAAAAAAAATACGAAAATATGAAAATTTCGTTGTTTTTCTAATAGATGGTAAAACTTGGGAATCCGAGAACTTTACAGAAAAACTTTTAGATTAAAAGTTGTAGATAATTTAATTCTTAACAATATTACTCTCTTTCACTTTTGCTGTCAAATGCATAGATATCGAGAAAAATACGAAAATATGAAAATTTGAAGAATTCGTTGTTTTACTAGTAGTTAATGGTAGCACTCGGGAATCCTAGCATGTTATAAAAAAACTTTTCATACAAAAGTTGTGGCAAATTTTATTCTTACCAATATTGTTTTGTTTCACTTTTGCTCTCAGATGAGTCAATAGTGAGAAGCGTTCTTCCTATTTGCCTATTGTCGCCATTGCTGCTTCCTCATCTGTTGTCTTNTGTTAAGAATAAAATTTGCTACAACTTTTGTTCTAAAAGTTTTTTTGTATCATGCTCCGATTTCCGCCTGCTACCATTAACCACTAGTAAAACAATGAATTTTTCAAATTTTCTCGATATCTATGCATCTGAAAGCAAAAGTGAAAGGGAGTAATATTGTTAAGAATGAAATTTTCTACAGCTTTTGATCTAAAAGTTTTTCTGTAAAGTTCTCCGTTTCCTGAGTGTTTCATTAATCGTACTTAATGGTGGTACTCGGGAATCCTAGCATGTTATAAAAAACCTTTTTATACAAAAGTTGTGGCAAATTTTATCCTTACCAATATTGCTTTCTTTCACTTTTGCTCTCAGATGCGTAGATATCAAAAAAAATACGAAAATATGAAAATTTCGTTGTTTTTCTAATAGATGGTAAAACTTGGGAATCCGAGAACTTTACAGAAAAACTTTTAGATTAAAAGTTGTAGATAATTTAATTCTTAACAATATTACTCTCTTTCACTTTTGCTGTCAAATGCATAGATATCGAGAAAAATACGAAAATATGAAAATTTGAAGAATTCGTTGTTTTACTAGTAGTTAATGGTAGCACTCGGGAATCCTAGCATGTTATAAAAAAACTTTTCATACAAAAGTTGTGGCAAATTTTATTCTTACCAATATTGTTTTGTTTCACTTTTGCTCTCAGATGAGTCAATATTGAAAAGCGTTCTTCCTATTTTCTTTGTCTATTGTCGCCATTGCTGCTTCCTCATCTGTTGTCTTAGTTGCTTTCCAAGTTGATGTAAACTCCCTTCTTGTATTATATTTTGCGTTTCTTATTAAAATCTTTCTGTAACTTCTTTAGTAACCCTTTAGACCAAAAGATGTAGAAAATTTCATTCTGAACAATATTACTCTCTTTCACTTTTGCTCTCAGATGCATAGATATCGAGAAAAATATGAAGATGTGAAAATTTGAAGAATGCGTTGTTTTATTAGTAGTTAATGGTAATACTCGGGAATCCTAGCATGTTATAGAAAACCTTTTAATACAAAAGTTGTAGCAAATTTTATTCTTAACAATATTGCTATCTTTTACTTTTGCCCTCAGTTGCGTCAGTATTGAGAAAAATACAAGAATATGAAAATTTGATGATATTCGTTGTTTTTCTTATGGATGGTAACACTCTGGAATCGGAGAACTTTACAGAAAAACTTTTAGACCAAAGTTCTGGAAAATGTCATACTTAACAATATTACTCTCTTTTACTTTTGCCCTCAGATGCGTCAATATTGAGAAAAATATGAGAATTTAAATAATTCGTTGTTTTACTATCAGTCAATGGTAGTACTCGGGAATCATAGCATGTTATAAAAAAACTTTTAAAACAAAAGTTGTAGCAAATTTTATTCTTACCAATATTGCTCTGTTGTATTTTCACTCTCAGATGCGTCAATATTGAGAAAAATACGAAAATATGAAAATTTTAAGAATTCGTTGTTTTCCTACAAGTTAATAGGTAGCACTTGGGAATCGGAGCATGATACAAAAAAACTTTTAGAATAACAGTTGTAGTAAATTTTATTCCTACCAATATTGCTCTGCTGTATTTTTGCTCTCCGATGCGTCAATATTGAGAAAAATGCGAAAATATGAAAATTTTAAGAATTTGTTGTTTTCCTACAAGTTAATAGGTAGCACTTGGGAAACAGAGCATAATACAAAAAAACTTTTAGAACAAAAGTTGTAGCAAATTTCATTCTTACCAATATTGCTCTGTTGTATTTTTGCTCTCAGATGCGTCAATATTGAGAAAAATGAGAAAATATGAAAATTTTAAGAATTCATTGTTTTCCTACAAGGTAATAGGTAGCACTTGGGAATCATAGCATAATACAAAAAAACTTTTAGAACAAAAGTTGTAGCAAATTTCATTCTTACCAATATTGCTCTGTTGTATTTTTGCTCTCAGATGGGTCAATATTGAGAAAAATGCGAAAATATGAAAATTTTAAGAATTCGTTGTTTTCCTACAAGTTAATAGGTAGCACTTGGGAAACGGAGCATGATACAAAAAAACTTTTAGAATAAAAGTTGTAGCAAATTTTATTCTTACCAATATTGCTCTGTTGTATTTTTGCTCTTAGATGCGTCAATATTGAGAAAAATGCGAAAATATGAAAATTTTAAGAATTCATTGTTTTACTAGTAGTTGATAGTAGCACTTGGAAATTCTAGCATATTATAAAAAAACTTTTAAAACAAAAGTTATAACAAATTTTATTCTTAACAATATTGTTCTCTTGTATATTTGCTCTCAGATGCGTCAGTATTGAGAAAAATAGGAAAATTTAGAAATTTGATGAATTTCCTTGTTCTACTATTAGCTAATGGTAACATTTGGGAATCGGAGCATGTTATAAAAAAACTTTTAAATCAAAAGTTGTAGCAAATTTTATTCTTAACAATATTGCTATCTTCTACTTTTGCTCTCAGATACGTCAATATTGAGAAAAATACAAAAATATGAAAATTTGATGTTTTTCGTTGCTTTACTCTTAGTTAATGGTAGCACGCGGAAATCGGAGCATGATACAAAAAAACTTTTTAGACAAAAGTTGTAGAAAATTTTGTTCTTACCAATACTGCTCTCTTCTACTCTTGCTCTCAGATGCGTCAATATTGAGCAAGATGCAAAAATATGAAAATTTGATGTTTTTGCTTGTTTTACTAGTAATTAATGGTAGCACGCGGAAATCGGAGCATGATACAAAAGAACTTTTAAAACAATAGTTGTAGAACATTTTATTCTTACCAATATTGCTCTCTTCTATGCTTGCTCTCAGATGCGAAAATATTGAGAAAAATACAAAAATATGAAAATTTTATGTTTTTCGTTGCTTTACTCTTAGTTAATGGTAGCACGCGGAAATTGGAGTATGATACAAAAAAACTTTTTAAACAGAAGTTGTAGAAAATTTTATTCTTACCAATATTGCTGTCTTACACTTTTCCTCTCAGACGTATAGATATTGTGAAAAATACGATAATTTAATAATTTGATGAATTTCGCTGTTTTACAAGTTGTTAAAACAACGAATACTTCTTATTTTCATATTTTTCTCAATATCTATGCATCTGAGAGCAAAAGTGAAAGAGAGTAATATTGTTAAGAATTAAATTATCTACAACTTTCGATCTAAAAGTTTTTCTATAATGTTCTCCAATTCTCGAGTATTACCATCTACTAGAGAAACAACGAAAATCTTCATATTTTCATATTTTTCTCAATATCTATGCATCTGAGAGCAAAAGTGAAAGAGAGTAATATTGTTAAGATAAATTATCTACAACTCTTAATCTAAAAGTTTTTCTGTAAAGTTCTCCGATTCCCGAGTTTTACCTTCCATTAGAAAATCAACGAAAATCATCAAATTTTCATATTTTCGTATTTTTCTCAATATTGACGCATCTGAGAGCAAAGGTGAAAGAGAGCGATATTGTTAAGAATGAAATTTTCTACAACTTTTGATTTAAAAGTTTTTCTGTAAAGTTCTCCGATTCCCGAGTTTTACCATCTAGTAGAAAAACCACGAAAATCATCAAATTTTCATATTTTTATATTTTTCTCAATATTGACGCATCTGAGAGCAAAAGTGAAAGAGAGCAATATTGTTAAGAATAATATTGTCTACAGCTATTGATCTAAAAGTTTTTCTGTAAAGTTCTCCAATTCCCAAGTGTTACCATCTAGTAGAAAAACAATGAAAATCATCAAATTTTCATATTTTCGTATTTTTCTCGATATCTATGCATCTAAAAGCAAAAATGAAAGAGAGCAATATTGTTAAGAATTAAATTATCTACAACTTTTGATCTAAAAGTTTTTTTGTAAAGTTCTCCGATTCCCGAGTTTTACCATCTAGTAGAAAAACAACGAAAATCATCAAATTCTCATATTTTCGTATTTTTCTCGAAATTGACGCATCTGAGAGCAAAAGTGAAAGAGACTAATATTGGTAAGAATAAAATTTGCTACAACTTTTATATAAAAAGTTTTTTTTATAACATGCTAGGATTCAAAAAATTTTCATATTTTTATCAAAATCTACAATTCGAAGTTAACGGTACAAAAAAAAACCATTTTAATATCACACAAAAACTTCAAATAAGAAACGAACCAAACAAAAACCAAAAACTCCTCACCTAAAAACATTCTTTCACCTCCATCCTCTCATTCTCATTTCGCTTCACGTTCTCACCATGTCCAGACGAGCTCTCCTTTCACAATTTTCCTCAGTCTTACTCATATTTACATCCTTATCATCAACCGTAATCGCCTCCAATTCTTTTCAAACAAATTCATCAAACTCATTTACGCTATTTAACGGAATTCAAGCCACGTTCTCTTTAAATCAAACAATTTTAAACGTGCGGTTTAAATTAAACGAGAGTGTCGTGTCTTTCCGAAAAATGAAGATGGAAATGGGCGATATGGTTCAATATTTGGTGGTTCCAGCCTTTGCTATGGCCGGGATAATGCCGTGGGTGATGCCCGGATTAAAAATGGTGGTGGGAATGATCGGGATGATAAATCAAGTGGCCTTTACTTCCGGATTGTTTATGTTGATTAGAACTTTTGTTTTTGATAAAACGCCCGAGGAGAATATTATTTATATTAATAATGGGTATAATAATAAGAAAGAAAAGAAAATGAAGCGATATAGGTGATTAATTAAGCGTGAATTTTATTAAGTTATTTATGTATGTATATAAATTTGTAAATATGTAACAAATAAATAATTTTTTTTTGTATCAAATTGGTTTAATTGGAATTTCTCTCCGATTTACGGATCAAGAATAATAATTCGTTTTCAATGGGAAAGCGTAACGGGAAATTGGAGTATTGGGTGATTTTATTAATTCAATTTACTCGTTTGTGTGTCAATTACTTCAATTTACGCGAATTATGTGCGTGTTCCTTAAGATGTAAGAGGGTATGCAACTTTAATTGCAAACTTGTCATTTTGGTTGCATAACCATTTAATTTATTATTAAATTACTTATAATTTTTTAACCAAATTAAATAAAACTTATATCTTATCATTAAAGTAACTAATTTGCACCAAAATTTGAATTCCCCGGGTTAAAAAATACCAATAAAATGATTTAACAAATTTAAATCGCACTTCAAATAATTAAAAGTTGTCTGACTTACCGACAACGATTTTTTCTTTTCATTTATTCGTTTTCAAATTAAATATTGTTATAAATTATACTTAATTTAACAACCCCGAAATCGTTTCATAAATATTTATTTCACAACTTCAATTTTTAATGATTTCTCGCCGTTTTAAGCAAAATTTGAACTGTCAATTAATAATTGGGACACAACGATATAAAAATTAATAGATCGACTTTTATTTTGGTAGATATTTTTGAGCAATTTCTTTTTATTTATTAATAATACCGATTTCAATTGATTTGGTTAAAAGTAAATTAACAACGTGTGAATTAATTTTATAAATTTAAAAACGAATTAACGACTTAATTTTTTTCGTAATCCGTAAAATCTTATATCTATGGTCTTATGCATCAAAAATAAGTTTTTGACTTATTTTAATTCGAATTTTTTAATAAAATTAGTTAAAACGTTTACCTTGTCATTCCTGAAACTGATTTGAACCAAAATTTGAACTCCCCGGGTTAAAAATAGCAATAATATGTTTTAACAAATTTAAATCGCACCACAAATAATTAAAACTGTCAATTAATAACGTAGTTGTCTGACTTACCGACAACGATTTTTTCTTTTCATTTATTCGTTTTCAAATTAAATATTGTTATAAATTATACTTAATTTAACAACCCCGAAATCGTTTCATAAATATTTATTTCACAACTTCAATTTTTAATGATTTCTCGCTGTTTTAAGCAAAATTTGAACTGTCAATTAATAATTGGGACACAACGATACAAATATTAATAGATCGACTTTTATTTTAGTGGATACTTTTGAGCGATTTCTTTTTATTTATTAATAATACCGATTTCAATTGATTTGTTTAAAAGAAAATTACCAACGTGTGAATTAATTTTATAAATTTAAAAACGAATTAATGACTTAATTTTTTTAGTAATCCGTAAAATCTTATATCTATGGTCTTATGCATCAAAAAATAAGTTTTTGACTTATTTTAATTCGAATTTTTTAATAAAATTAGTTAAAACGCTTACCTTGTCATTCCTGAAACTGATTTGGACCAAAATTTGGATTCGCCGGGTTAAAAATACCAATAAAATGTTTTAACAAATTTAAATCGCACCTCAAATAATTAAAACTGTCAATTAATAACGTAGTTGTCTGACTTACCGACAACGATTTTTTCTTTTCATTTATTCGTTTTCAAATTAAATATTGTTATAAATTATACTTAATTTAACAACCCCGAAATCGTTTCATAAATATTTATTTCACAACTACAATTTTTAATGATTTCTCGCCGTTTTAAGCAAAATTTGAACTGTCAATTAAGAATTAGGACACAACTATATAAAAATTAATAGATCGACTTTTATTTTGGTAGATATTTTTGAGCAATTTCTTTTTATTTATTAATAATACCGATTTCAATTGATTTGGTTAAAAGTAAATTAACAACGTGTGAATTAATTTTATAAATTTAAAAACGAATTAACGACTTAATTTTTTTCGTAATCCGTAAAATCTTATATCTATGGTCTTATGCATCAAAAATAAGTTTTTGACTTATTTTAATTCGAATTTTTTAATAAAATTAGTTAAAACGTTTACCTTGTCATTCCTGAAACTGATTTGAACCAAAATTTGAACTCCCCGGGTTAAAAATAGCAATAATATGTTTTAACAAATTTAAATCGCACCACAAATAATTAAAACTGTCAATTAATAACGTAGTTGTCTGACTTACCGACAACGATTTTTTCTTTTCATTTATTCGTTTTCAAATTAAATATTGTTATAAATTATACTTAATTTAACAACCCCGAAATCGTTTCATAAATATTTATTTCACAACTTCAATTTTTAATGATTTCTCGCCGTTTTAAGCAAAATTTGAACTGTCAATTAATAATTGGGACACAACGATATAAAAATTAATAGATCGACTTTTATTTTGGTAGATATTTTTGAGCAATTTCTTTTTATTTATTAATAATACCGATTTCAATTGATTTGGTTAAAAGTAAATTAACAACGTGTGAATTAATTTTATAAATTTAAAAACGAATTAACGACTTAATTTTTTTCGTAATCCGTAAAATCTTATATCTATGGTCTTATGCATCAAAAATAAGGTTTTGACTTATTTTAATTCGAATTTTTTAATAAAATTAGTTAAAACACTTACCTTGTCATTCCTGAAACTGATTTGCACCAAAATTTGGATTCGCCGGGTTAAAAATACCAATAAAATGTTTTAACAAATTTAAATCGCACCTCAAATAATTAAAACTGTCAATTAATACGTAGTTGTCTAACTTACCGACAACGATTTTTTCTTTTCATTTATTCGTTTTCAAATTAAATATTGTTATAAATTATGTTTAATTTAACATCGTTACATTGAATTTTGACATTGTGACACCTTCTAACCTAACCTTTTCATTTCTTAACCTAAATATATCGAGTTTGGTATCAAATTAAACCAATTTTGATTCTTAAGATCATTTCAATATTTATCAAAAAATCGTTGTATTTAATTTTGACATTTGACAGGTTATAATCTAACTTTTTGATTTTTTATCCCAAATATATCGTGTTTGGTATCAAATTAAAAAATTTTTGATTCTTATTAACATCGTGGTGATAACTATGGTGGTATTGGTTATGAATTATGTTATCTTGATCCATTATCAAGAAAATTATTATACATAGTATTATTATTATTAGCTTTTTTATTCATTTAATGTAGATAATTGTCAATTTTGATATTTTGGGATTTCCAATATGATTAATAAACTAAAAGTTATAGAAAAACACGTTTCCCATAAAAATTGATGATAATGAAACAAGATAACTTAATCCATAACCAATATCACCATAGCTATCTCCATTGCTTATGTACAAACCAGGAAATCCGAAAGTATCAAAATTTACAATCATTTACATTAAATTCTTTTATGATTAATAAACTAAAAGGGATAGAGAAAAACGTTTCCTATAAAAATTGATGGTAATGGATCAAGATAACATAATCCATAACCAATACCACCATAGCTATCTCCATTTCTTATGTACAAACCAGGAAATTTCAAAGTATCAAAATTTATAATCATCTACGTTAAATTCTGTTATGATTAATAAACTAAAAGCGATGGAGAAAAAAGTTTCCCATAAAAATTGATGATAATGGATCAAGATAACATAGTCCATAACCAATATCACCATAGCTGTCTCCATTTCTTATGTACAAACCAGGAAATCCCAAAATATCAAAATTTATAATAATCTACATTAAATTCTGTTATGATTAATAAACTAAAAGGAATAGAGAAAAACGTTTCCTATAAAAATTGATAGTAATGGATCAAGATAACATAATCCATAACCAATACCACCATAGCTATCTCCGTTTCTTATGTACAAACCAGGAAATCCGAAAGTATCAAAATTTACAATCATCTATATTAAATTCTGTTATGATTAATAAACTAAAAGTGATGGAGAAAAAGGTTTCCTATAAAAATTGATGATAATGGATCAAGATAACTTAATCCATAACCGATACCACCATAGCTATCTCCATTTTTTATGTATAAACCAGGAAATCCCAAAATATCAAAATTTACATTCATCTACATTAAATTCTGTTACGATTAATAAACTAAAAGTGATAGAGAAAAACGTTTCCCATAAAAATTGATGATAATGGATCAAGATAACATAATCCATAACCAATACCACCATAGCTATCTTCATTTCTTATGTACAAACCAGGAAATCCCAAAATATCAAAATTTACAATCATCTACATTAAATTCTGTTATGATTAATAAACTAAAAGNGTAGATATTTTTGAGCGATTTCTTTTTATTTATTAATAATACCGATTTCAATTGATTTGTTTAAAAGTAAATTAACAACGTATGAATTAATTTTATAAATTTAAAAACGAATTAACGACTTAATTTTTTTCGTAATCCGTAAAAGCTTATATCTATGGTCTTGTGCTTCAAATGAAATAAGTTTTTGAGTTATTTTTATTTGATTTTTTAATCAAATTGGTTAAAACATTTACCTTGTCATCCTTGAAACTGATTTTCACCAAAATTTTTAATTAAAACTATCAATTAACTAGCAAAACGTAGTTATCTGCTTTACCGACAAAGATATTTTCTTTTCATTTATTTGTTTTCAAATTAAATATTGGCGAAAAAACAACAGAAGATAGAATTGCCACCATCAAGCTATGATCAACAGAATCAAATCACTGCTGTAGTCAAGCAAAACCAATAATTTCAAACGCCGGTCATCACAACCACGTCTAATTTCATCAAAATTGGAAACCAGATTGAAAATGAAGTGTGGTTTTCCAAGTTCAATTCCGGTAATTTTGATATTTGCGACTCGTGTTGATTAAGAAGACCAATAACTTTAAATAATGATCTGTTATGGGCAGAAGTGGAAGAAAATGGGTGTCAGAAGAACCTTATCTTAATAAGGTGTTCCTTTTTTAACATAAATGGATAGAAAATCAGAAATCCTTTAAAACGAACCCAAACTTGACCTATCTATCTCCAATCGTTATCGCGATGTCTTAATTTTTAACAAAAAAAAATGGCGATTTTTTGACATTTGACAGTTGTCATATAACCTAGCTTTTTTATTTTTTTTACCCAAATATATCGGTATCAAATTAAACCATTTTTGATTCTTATTAACATCATTTCAACATTTATCAAAAGTTCGTTATAATTAATTTTGACATTTGACAGTTTCTAACCTAACTTTTTAATTTTTTAAGATGAGTCACATGCAATTTATCGCAGTTTTTTAAATAAGTAATTTTTTTGGATTAGTCGGATGAACTCATATTTATTTCTTAATAAGCATCAATTCAGAAAAAATTTTTAGTTATAATGGTGTTCTTTTTTTAACATAAGTGTATAGAAAATTAAAAATCCTTTGAAATGAACCCAAACTCGACCTGTTTATCTCCAACCGTTATCGAGATATGTATCTTAATTTTTAATAAAAAAAAGGCGATTATTTGACATTTGACAGTTATAACCTAGCTTTTTTATTTTTTAACCCAAATATATCGTGTTTTGTATCAAATTAAAGTATTTTTGATTCTTATTAAGATCACTTCAATATTTATCAAAAAATCGTTATATTTAATTTTGACATTTGACAGTTTCTAACCTAACTTTTTTGCTTTATAACCCAAATATATCGTGTTTGGTATCAAATTAAAGCATTCTTGATTCTTATTAAGATTATTTCAATATTTATCAAAAAATCGTTGTATTTAACTTTGACATTTGATAATTTATAACATAATTTTTTTACTTTTTATCCCAAACATATCGTGTTTGGTATCAAATTAAAGCATTTTTGATTCATATTAAGATCACTTCAATATGTATCAAAAAATCGTTATATTTAATTTTGACATTTGACAGTTTATAATCTAACTTTTTGATTTTTTATCCCAAATATATCGTGTTTAGTATCAAATTAAAGAATTTTTGATTCTTATTAACATCGTGGTGATAACTATGGTGGTATTGGTTATGAATTATGTTATTTTGATGCATTATCAAGAAAATTATTATACATATTATTATTATTAGTTTTTTTAATCATTTAATGTAGATAATTGTCAATTTTGATATTTTGGGATTTCCAATATGATTAATAAACTAATAGGGATAGAGAAAAACGTTTCCTATGAAAATTGATGGTAATGGATCAAGATAACATAATGGATAACCAATACCACCATGGCTATCTCCATTTCTTATATATAAACCAGGAAATCCCAAAATATCAAAATTTATAATTATCTACATTAAATTCTTTTATGATTAATAAACTAAAAGTGATGGAGAAAAAGGTATCCCATAAAAATTGATGATAATGGATCAAGATAACATAATCCGTAACCAATACCACCATGGCTATCTCCATTTCTTATGTACAAACCAGGAAATCCCAAAATATCAAAATTTATAATTATCTACATTAAGTTCTGTTATGATTAATAACCTTAAAGTGATAGAGAAAAACGTTTCCTATAGAAATTGATGGTAATGGATCAAGATAACATAATCCATAACCAATACCACCATAGCTATCTCCATTTCTTATGTACAAACCTGGAAATCCCAAAATATCAAAATTTATTGTTATCTACATTAAATTCTGTTATAATTAATAAACTAAAAGTGATAGAGAAAAACGTTTCCTATAGAAATTGATGGTAACGGATCAAGATAACATAATCCATAACCAATACCACCATAGCTATCTCCATTTCTTATGTACAAACCAGGAAATCCCAAAATATCAAAATTTACAATCATCTACATTAAATTCTGTTATGATTAATAAACTAAAAGTGATGGAGAAAAAGGTTTCCCATAAAAATTGATGATAATGGATCAAGATAACATAATCCATAACTAATACCACCATAGCTATCTCCAATTCTTATGTACAAACCAGGAAATCCCAAAGTATCAAAATTTATAATCATCTACATTAAATTCTGTTATGATTAATAAACTAAATGTGATAGAGAAAAAGGTTTCCCATAAAAATTGATGGTAATCGATCAAGATAACATAATCCATAACCAATACCACCACGGCTATCTCCATTTCTTATATATAAACCAGGAAATCCCAAAATATCAAAATTTATAATTATCTACATTAAATTCTTTTATGATTAATAAACTAAAAGTGATAGAGAAAAAGGTTTCCCATAAAAATTGATGGTAATGGATCAAGATAACATAATCCATAACCAATACCACCATGGCTATCTCCATTTCTTATACAGGGTGTCACACAAAAAACGCCCCAACCTGTAACTCTGTTATTTCCATTCCGATTTTCATGACCCAGGTATCAAATAAAATGGTTTTATAAATACTATGATTCATGCTACAAATAAATTTTTTACAACGCCATCTTCAATTTCAAGTAATTACTAACTTTTGTTTTTCAAATTGCGAGGTATATTTTACTTCACGTCATTGGATAGAGATTGTCTTTCTGAATCCATTGATGTATAATACATCCCTTTTTAAATGTAGTTTTAGCAGAGAAAAGACACCTGTATATATAGGTTGTCACACAAGAATGCCACAAGCTGTAACTCCGTCATTTAAATTCCGATTTTCATGAGCGAAATATCAAATGAAAAAGTTTGATGAATACTATGATTCATGCTACAAATAAACTTTTTCCAACGCCATCTTGAATTTCAAGCGATTACCAACTTTTGATTTTCAAATTGCTCGGTATGTTTTTTTTCACGCTATTGGATAGAGATTCCTTTTCTGAATCCATTGATGTACAATACATAAACATTAATTGTAATTGTAGTATAGAAAAACATTAAAATAGTTTCCTAACATTCTCTTAAAATTACTTGCGTTATACTGTAGTGTGCCATGGGAAAAAAAANAGTGATAGAAAAAAAGGTTTCCCATAAGAATTGATGGTAATGGATCAAGATAACATAATCCATAACCAATACCACCATGGCTATCTCCATTTTTTATATATAAACCAGGAATTCTCAAAATATCAAAATTTATAGTTACCTACATTAAGTTCTGTTATGATTAATAACCTAAAAGTGATGGAGAAAAAGGTTTCCTATAAAAATTGATGATAATAGATCCAGATAACATAATCCATAACCAATACCACCATGGCTATCTCCATTTCTTATATATAAACCAGGAAATCCCAAAATATCAAAATTTATAATTATCTACATTAAATTCTTTTATGATTAATAAACTAAAAGTGATGGAGAAAAAGATTTCCTATAAAAATTGATGATAATGGATCAAGATAACATAATTCATAACCAATGCCACCATGGCTATCTCCATTTCTTATGTACAAACCAGGAAATCCCAAAATATCAAATTTGATATACATCTACATTAAATTCTGTTATGATTAATAAACTAAAAGTGATACAGAAAAAGGTTTCCCATAAAAATTGATGGTAATGGATCAAGATAACATAATCCATAACCAATACCACCATAGCTATCTCCATTTTTTATGTACAAACCAGGAAATCCGAAAATATCAAAATTTACAATCATCTACATTAAATTCTGTTATGATTAATAAACTAAATGTGATGGAGAAAAGGGTTTCCTATAAAAATTGATGATGATGGATCAAGATAACATAATCCATAACCAATGCCATCATGGCTATCACCGTTTCTTAGGTTCAAGCCAGGAATTCTCAAAATATCAAACTTGATTATAATCAGCTGCGTTAAATTCTGTTATAATTAGAAAATTAAAGGTGATAGAGCAAAACGCTTTGGTTAAAAACTGATGGTAATGAATCAAGATAACATAATCCATAGTTAATGCCACCATAGATATCACCGCTTCTTAGGTTCAAGCCAGGAATTCTCAAAATATCAAATGACAATCATGTACATTAATGGATCAAGATGACACAATTCATAACCAATGACACCACATAGTGTAAAAATGATGACGATTCATGTAAAAAAAATTAGTAAAAGTCTTTAAAGTTAGGAAATTTTAACACATTTTTCCACATATCTTAAACACTATTTACAGTAGAGCGCTGAATTTGGTACAGTATAAATCAATGTGATGTAAAAGCGTTAGGCAATTTATGAGTTGGATCGTTACGCGGAAACAATGCTATACAGGCTGTTCCTAAAGTTTGTTTGCTCACCATTTTTTTATTCTATCAGAACTCTACATTTATTTTTGCAGTTTCTAATAGTAAATTGAGTTTAGAAACTTTTATTACTCTTAGTTAATATTAGTTTACACCGTACCAAATTTCAACGCTTTACCATAAAGGGTGTTTAACCGAAACATCCTGTATATCAAGCCAGGAATCCTCAAAATATCAAAATTGGAATTATCTCTGAGTATATGTATGTTCTATATTTATTAGCAATTAAGAATTAGTAATTTTAGTTAATTAATAACGATTTTAAATAAAATTTTTTAAGTACGTTTTATTTTGGTAATAAAATATATAACTCCATAACAAACTAATTTGTGTTACTTATTTATACTAAAAAAAATGTAATGCATATTTATACAATAAATACACACATTCGTAAATAAATATACAAGCAAATATCACCCTCATCATTCTAAAAACACCCTAAACACTATTAAAATTATAAATTGTTATTGAATGTAATCAAAATTTTTTTAAATTATTAAACGTAACAATTTCATTTTGTTCGCATTTCGACATATCTTTATCCCCCCATCCCCAATATTCCCCCTCGTGACTTCCATCCCCCGTTCTTTTCGCCCTTCTTCTCACCATATCCTCGGAGACAGTTTTTAATTCGAAAGCCCATCCGATTCGTGCAAAAAACTCAATAATCCCCGCGGTTACGTTCAGCTTTTGAAAACCAAGCTCACTCGCTTTATAATCCCATGGAAAAACGTGGTGATAATTGTGCCAACCTTCGCCGCAAGTTATTATTGAAACGAATCGATTTTCCCTTGGGGTAATGTTCCTAAAAAAATTATTATTTAAATTAATTAATTTAAATATAATAAGTTAAGAAAATAATCTTACTTATCGAAAGGTTTATCCCCATAAATATGCGCCGCGCTATTCACCAACCAAGTAGCATGAAGAGTCACAGCATACCTCATTAACGATAAATTCCAAGCAACCACAAAAGATTCGTTCCAAAAATAATAAGGAACCAACGTTGGCATAACGAAACAACAAATCGGCATCAAAATCAAATAATACTTCCTTTGAAACCTAACGACGGGGTCTGCTAAAATATCGCTCATATCGACCGATTTCGCTTTGGCTTTAACCTCGGGGTGTTTCCGGGTTATCAACCAACCCATGTGGGAGAAAAAGAACCCTCTTTTTGCGTTGTACGGGTCGGCGTCGGTGTCGCAAAATTTGTGATGGGTTCGATGGTCTCTTGCCCATTGGTGAATATCGTCTTGAAAAGCAATTGTGAAACAGAACGCTAATAATATTCGTAAAGGTAGATTCGCTTTGTAGGCTTTGTGAGCCCATAATCGGTGGGCGCCGGCTGTTATACCTTGGGAGACTAAAAATGCTAAGAAAAGATCTGAAAATAAAAAAAAATACTTTAATTTGATACCAAACTCGATATATTTGGGTTAAAAAATAAAAAAGTTACGTTAGAAAGAAACGATTTTTTGATAAATATTGAAATGAACTTAATAAGAATCAAAATTGGTTTAATTTGATACCAAACTCGATATATTTGGGATAAAAAATAAAAAAGTTAGGTTAGAAAGTGTCAAATGTCAAAATTAAATGTAACGATTTTTTGATAAATATTGAAATGATCTTAATAAGAATCAAAAATGCTTTAATTTGATACCAAACTCTAAAAAATAAAAAAGTTAGGTTAGAAAGTGTCAAATGTCAAAATTAAATGTAACGATTTTTTGATAAATATTGAAATGATCTTAATAAGAATCAAAAATGGTTTAATTTGATACCAAACTCGATATATTTGGGTTAAATACTAAAAAAGTTAAGTTAGAAAGTGTCAAATGTCAAAATTAAATATGATTTTTGATTAATATTGAAATGATTTTAATAAGAATCAAAATTGGTTTAATTTGATACCAAACTCGATATGTTTGGGTTAAAAAGTAAAAAAATTAGGTTAGAAAGTGTCAAATGTCAAAATTAAATATAACGATTTTTTTATAAATATTGAAATGATCGTAATAAGAATCCAAAGTGCTTTAATTTGATACCAAACACGATATATTTGGGATAAAAAATAAAAAAAATAGGTTGGAAAGTGTCAAATGTCAAAATTAAATGTAACGATTTTTTGGTAAATATTGCAATGATCTTAATAAGAATCAAAAATGGTTTAATTTGATACCCAACACGATATATTTGGGATAAAAAATAAAAAAAATAGGTTGGAAAGTGTCAAATGTCAAAATTAAATGTAACGATTTTTTGGTAAATATTGAAATGAATTTAATAAGAATCAAAAATGCTTTAATTTGATACCCAACACGATATATTTGGGTTAAAAAGTAAATAAGTTAGATTAGAAAGTGTCAAACGTCAAAATTAAATGCAACGATTTTTTGATAAATATTGAAATGATCTTAACAAAAAACAAAAATACTTTAATTTGATACCAAACTCGATATGTTTGGATTAAAAAATAAAAAAGTTAAGTTAGAAAATGTCAAATGTCAAAATTAAATGTAACGATTTTTTGATAAATATTGAAATGATCGTAATAAGAATCAAAAATGCTTTAATTTGATACCAAACACGATATATTTGGTTTAAAAAATGAAAAAGCTAGGTTATATGTAACTGTCAAATGTCAAATAATCGCCATTTTTTTTGTTAAAAATTAAGATATCTCGATAACGGTTGGAGATGAATAGGTGGAGTTTGGGTTCATTTTAAAAGATTTTTAATTTTACTATTCATTTACGTTAAAAAAAGAACACCATTATAACTAAAAATTTTTTCTGAGTTGATGCTTATTAAGAAATAAATATGACTTCATCCGACTCATTCAAAAAAATTGGTTATGTGAAAAAATGGTATAAGTGGCATGTGACTCATCTTAAAAAATGGAAAACTTAGGTTAGAAACTGTCAAATGTCAAAATTAAATGTAACGACTTTTTGATAAATATTGAAATGATTTTAATAAGAATCAAAATTGCTTTAATTTGATATCAAACTCGATATATTTGGGTTAAATAGTAAAAGAGTTAGGTTAGAAAGTGTCAAATGTCAAAATTAAGTGTAACGATTTTTTGATAAATATTGAAATGATCGTAATAAGAATCAAAAATGCTTTAATTTGATACCAAACACGATATATTTGGGTTAAAAAATGAAAAAGCTAGGTTATATGTAACTGTCAAATGTCAAATAATCGCAATTTTTTTTGTTAATAATTAAGATATCTCGATAACGGTTGGAGATAAATAGGTCGAGTTTGGGTTCATTTTAAAAGATTTTTAATTTTCTATTCATTTATGTTAAAAAAAGAACACCATTATATATAAAAAAATTTTCTGAATTGATGCTTTTCAAGAAATAAATATGACTTCATCCGAGTAATCCATCTATAAATTGGTTATTTGAAAAAATGCATTAAGTTGCATGTGATATGGATCAAACAAATGTTTTTGGATGGTCAACCAAGGTTCTTCTGACACCCATTTTCTTCCACTTCTGCCCTTAACAGATCATTATCTAAAGTTGTTGGTCTTCCTAATCAACACGAGTCGCAAATATCAAAATTACCTGAATTGAACTTGGAAAACCACATCACATTCATTTTCAATCTGGTTTCCAATTTTGATGATATTAGACGTGGTTGTGATGACCGGCGTTTGAAATTATTGGTTTTGCTTGACTACTTGATGGTGGCAATTCTATCTTTTGTTGTTTTTTCGCCAATATTTAATTTGAAAACAAATGAAAAGGAAATATCGTTATCGGTAAGCCAGGTAACTGCGTTTTGCTTGTTAATTGATGGTTTTAATTAAAAATTTTGGTGAAAATCAGTTTTAAGTATGACAAGGTAAATGTTTTAACTAATTTGATTAAAAAATCAAATTAAAATAATTCAAAAACTTATTTCATTTGATACTCAAGACCATAGATATAAGATTTTACGGATTACTAAAAAAATTAACTCGGTAATTCGCTTTTAAATTTATAAAATTAATTCATACATTGTTAATTTACATTTAAACAAATCAATTAAAACCGTTATTATTAATAAATAAAACGAAATCGCTCAAAAATATCGACCAAAATAAAAGTCCATCTATGAATTTTGTCCCAATGTTGTGTCCCAATTATTAATTGACAGTTCAAATTTTGCTTGAAACGGTGAAGAAATCATTAAAAATTGAAGTTGTGAAATAAATTTTTATAAAACAATTTCGGGGTTGTTAAATTAAGTATAATTTATAACAATATTTAATTTGAAAACGAATAAATGCGAAGAAAAGATCGTTGTCGGTAAGTCAGACAATATTTGAGGTGCGATTTAAATTTGTTAAAACATTTTATTGGTATTTTTAACCCGGGGAATCCAAATTTTGGTGCAAATCAGTTTCAGGAATGACAAGGTAAGTGTTTTAACTAATTTTATTAAAAAATTCGAATTAAAATAAGTCAAAAACTTATTTTTTGATGCATAAGACCATAGATATAAGATTTTACGGATTACTAAAAAAATTAAGTCATTAATTCGTTTTTAAATTTATAAAATTAATTCATACCTTGTTAATTTACTTTTAAACAAATCAATAGAAATCGTTATTATTAACAAATAAAAAGAAATCGCTCAAAAATATCGACTAAAATAAAAGTCGATCTATTAATTCTTATATCGTTGTGTCCCAATTATTAATTGACAGTTTAAATTTTGCTTAAAACAGCGAGAAATCATTAAAGATTGAAGTTGTGAAATAAATTTTTATAAAACGATTTCAGGGTTGTTAAATTAAGTATAATTTATAACAAAATTTAATTTGAAAACAAATAAATGAAAAGAAAAAATCATTGTCGGTAAGTCAGACAACTACGTTATTAATTGACAGTTTTAATTATTTGAGGTGCGATTTAAATTTGTTAAAACATTTTATTGGTATTTTTAACCCGGGGAATCCAAATTTTGGTGCAAATCAGTTTCAGGAATGACAAGGTAAGTGTTTTAACTAATTTTATTAAAAAATTCGAATTAAAATAAGTCAAAAACTTATTTTTTGTTGCATAAGACCATAGATATAAGATTTTACGGATTGCTAAAAAAATTAAGTCATTAATTCGTTTTTAAATTTATAAAATTAATTCATATCTTGTTAATTTACTTTTAAACAAATCAATTGAGATCGTTATTGTTAATAAATAAAAAGAAATCGCTCAAAAATATCGACTAAAATAAAAGTTGATCTATTAATTCTTATATCGTTGTGTCCCAATTATTAATTGACAGTTCAAATTTTGCTTAAAACGGCGAAAAATAATTAAAAATTAAAGTTGTGAAATAAATTTTTATAAAGCGATTTCGGGGTTGTTAAATTAAGTATAATTTATAACAATATTTAATTTGAAAACGAATAAATGCGAAGAAAATATCGTTGTCGGTAAGTCAGACAACTACGTTATTAGTTGACAGTTTTAATTATTTGAGGTGCGATTTAAATTTGTTAAAACATTTTATTGGTATTTTTAACCCGCCGAATCCAAATTTTGGTGCAAATCAGTTTCAGGAATGACAAGGTAAGTGTTTTAACTAATTTTATTAAAAAATTCGAATTAAAATAAGTCAAAAACTTATTTTTTGATGCATAAGACCATAGATATAAGATTTTACGGATTACTAAAAAAATTAAGTCATTAATTCGTTTTTAAATTTATAAAATTAATTCATACCTTGTTAATTTACTTTTAAACAAATCAATAGAAATCGTTATTATTAACAAATAAAAAGAAATCGCTCAAAAATATCGACTAAAATAAAAGTCGATCTATTAATTCTTATATCGTTGTGTCCCAATTATTAATTGACAGTTTAAATTTTGCTTAAAACAGCGAGAAATCATTAAAGATTGAAGTTGTGAAATAAATTTTTATAAAACGATTTCAGGGTTGTTAAATTAAGTATAATTTATAACAAAATTTAATTTGAAAACAAATAAATGAAAAGAAAAAATCATTGTCGGTAAGTCAGACAACTACGTTATTAATTGACAGTTTTAATTATTTGAGGTGCGATTTAAATTTGTTAAAACATTTTATTGGTATTTTTAACCCGGGGAATCCAAATTTTGGTGCAAATCAGTTTCAGGAATGACAAGGTAAATGTTTTAACTAATTTTATTAAAAAATTCGAATTAAAATAAGTCAAAAACTTATTTTTTGATGCATAAGACCATAGAGATAAAATTTTACGGATTATTAAAAATATTAAGTCGTTAATTCGTTTTTAAATTTATAAAATTAATTCATACTTTGTTAATTTACTTTTAAACAAATCAATTGAGATCGTTATTATTAATAAATAAAAAGAAATCGCTCAAAAATATCGACCAAAATAGAAGTCGATCTATTAATTTTTATGTCGTTGTGTCCCAATTATTAATTGACAGTTCAAATTTTGCTTAAAACGGCGAAAAATCATTAAAAATTGAAGTTGTGAAATAAATTTTTATAAAACGGTTTCGGGGTTGTTAAATTAAGTATAATTTATAACAATATTTAACTTGAAAACGAATAAATGCGAAGAAAAGATCGTTGTCGGTAAGTCAGATAACTACGTTTTGTTTTATCATTAGTTGACAGTTTAGATATAAAATTTTAATTTTAACTATAAAAAGTACTTACTCCATCCTAAAGTAAGCAAAACGTTTCTTGTAAATACGAAATATAACCCATGAAGAACCGCATAATGAAGGTAAATAAATGCAAAAACGTTTCTCCACACGATTTTCCACTGATAAGCGTTCTGCTTTACTTCTTGGTTTTGCGGCTTAACAAATTGAGTTAATTTTGCATCTTCCGCAGATCTCGTCGCTTCGTTTATAAAAATCGGGGATCCAGCGATTATGCTCGGAGACATTTTTGTTATCTAAAGCACCTAAAAGATATTATTACTTTATTATATCACAAAAAAATTTAACTTGTTTGTTACTTTAGATGTTAATTCTGCGCTGACTATCAACTCAATAAACATTTACGTCCGATTTAGACGGGTTTTAACGTTCCTTGCCTTAATTGTTTCTAGAAATTAAAAAATTCCATGGGTAAGTGGTTTTAGGCGCGATAATTAACCTTTAATACGATTTTGATAAGTGGAAAGTACTTTGCAATTAGGTTTATTTTTTAGCATTTGGTTAGCATTAAAAATTTTCTTATTTAGTATTTCGTTTTATGAGTAATCATAAAAATTCAAAAAACGAAACTTTCTATTTAAAATTAATTAAATTGTACAGCAAGTTTCTTTTTATCGTTAACTTTCTCTTTTTGGCATTGACAGTTTTCGTTGTGCCTTGCTCTTGAAGAGTTCAAGGCTAAGAATTCGAAACTTTCTCTTTTTGGCGAAAATGTTACAATAATTATTACAAATTTCGTTTCGTCAAAAAAAAATTACTTTTTTGTACTTTCAAACACATTTATTAACCTACTTTTTTCTTGCATGACCCAGAAACCAACGTTTATTATTAAACAATTACCCGTTCAATCATAAACACGACAATAATTTGGGTTTATGAGGTAACTAAATGAAATGGTGGTCAGAGAGATTTAAGATTTATGTCTTGTAACCATTTCAAGTGTGTTCTACTTATCGAGAGAGATTTTAACTAAGAATTAATTGTATTAAAATTATTAACTCACCAAAAACACCACAAAAATTCACTCGATCTTAATGGTACCAGTTACAAAGTATCGAATGGCACCAGTTTGTGAGCCCGGAAATATAAATATATCAACCTCAACTAAGATTCGCCAGCATCACGTGGTGAATTTCTTCCACCACCTCCGACACCTCCTTGTTAAATCCTTCCTTCCTCACCGAGTGATTTTTCTCGTCTTTTTGCCTTAGGAGCGTAATGAGACTTGCTACGAAGCGACGTAGTCGAATTTGTTATTTTCTTCACTTTCTCGGATTGTTTGAAATCGTTGCATCTTCAATTACGATCGAAATTGTAAGAAGATGAAAGTGAGAAATGAACGGGTTAAAGAGAAAAGTTATTTGAAATTGCTTTTTTTTAACCAAATTTGAAGTTGACTTTGATGTAAATAAAAAATCGTGTCTCAAAAATCAATCTAATAAGAATTAGACGTTCGTAAATGCTAAAAGTGGGGGTTTCAAGTTCAAATCTGTTCACATAACCAATTTTTAAATCAATAAAGTTGTATTTATTTCTTAATAAGAATCGATTCAGAAATTTTTTTGATTATGATGGTGTTCTTTTTTTAACGTAAATGGATAGAAAATTGAAAATCCTTTAAAATGAACCCAAACTCGACCTGTTTATCTCCAACCATTATCGAGATATCATTAATTTTTAATAAAAAAAATGGCGATTATTTGACATTTGACAGTTATAACCTAACTTTTTTATTTTTTAACACAATTATATCGAGTTTGGTCTCAAATTAAAACACTTTTGTTTCTTATTAAGATTATTTCAATGTTTATCAAAAAATCGTTATATTTAATTTTGACATTTGACAGTTTATAACTTAACTTTTTTTATGTTTTAACCCAAATATATCGTGTTTGGTATCAAATTAAAGCAGTTTTGATTCTTATTAAAATTATTTCAATATTAATTATAAAATCATATTTAATTTTGACATTTGACAGTTTCTAACCTAACTTTTACACTTTTTAAAATCAGTTACATGCAACTTATTGCATTTTTTCACATAAGCAATCTTTTTGAATGAGTCGGATGTAGTCATATTTATGTATTTCTTAATAATCATCAATTCAGAAAAAATTTTTAGTTATAACGGTGTTCTTTTTTTAACATAAATGGATAGAAAATTAAAAATCCTTTAAAATGAACCCAAACTCGACCTGTTTATCTCCAATCGTTATCGAGATATCTTACTTTTTAATTAAAAAAAATGGCGGTTATTTGACATTTGACAGTTATAACCTAACTTTTTTATTTTTTAACCCAATTATATCGAGTTTGGTATCAAATTAAAGCATTTTTGATTCTTATTAAGATTATTTCTATATTTATCAAAAAATCGTTATATTTAATTTTGACATTTGACAGTTTCTCACCTAACTTTTTTATTTCTTAACACAAACATATCGTGTTTGGTATCAAATTAAAGCATTTTTGATTCTTATTAAGATCATTTCAATATTTATCAAAAAATTGTTATATTTAATTTTGACATTTGACAGCTTATAACCTAACTTTTTTATTTTTTAACCCAAATATATCATGTTTGGTATCAAATTAAAGCATTTTTGATTCTTATTAAGATCATTTCAATATTTATCAAAAAATCGTTATATTTAATTTTGACATTTGACAGTTTCTAACCTAACTTTTTCATTTTTTAACCCAATTATATCGAATTTGGTATCAAATGAGAGCATTTTTGATTCTTATTAATATCACTTCAATATTAATCATAAAATCGTTATATTTAATTTTGACATTTGACAGGTTCTAACCTAACATTTTATTTTTTAACTTAATTATATCGAGATTGGTATCAAATTAAAGCAATTTTGGTTATTATTAATATTGAAAACAAAGCTAGCCGATCCGTCACATGCAACTTATTGCTTTTTTTCACATAATCAATTTTTAAATCAATAAAGTCGTATTTATTTCTTAATCATCATCAATTCAGAAAAAATAAATGGATAGAGAATTAAAAATCCTTTAAAATGAACCCAAACTCAACCTATTTATCTCCAACCGTTATCGAGATATCTTAATTTTTAATTAAAAAAAATGGCGATTATTTGACATTTGACAGTTATAACCTAACTTTTTTATTTTTTAACCCAATTATATCGAGTTTGGTATCAAATTAAAGCATTTTTGATTCTTATTTAGATCATTTCAATATTTATCAAAAAATCGTTATATTTAATTTTGACATTTGACAGTTTATAACCTAACTTTTTTTATGTTTTAACCCAAATATATCGTGTTTGGTATCAAATTAAAGCACTTTTGATTCTTATTAAAATTATTTCAATATTAATTATACAATCATATTTAATTTTGACATTTGACAGTTTCTAACCTAACTTTTGCACTTTTTAAAATCAGTTACATGCAACTTATTGCATTTTTTCACATAAGCAATTTTTTTGGATGAGTCGGATGTAGTCATATTTATGTTAATTTATGTTAATAAGCATCAATTCAGAAAAATTTTTTAGTTATAACGGTGTTCTTTTTTTAACATAAATGGATAGAAAATTAGAAATCTTTTAAAATGAACCCAAACTTGACCTATTTATCTCCAACCATTATCGAGATATCTTAATTTTTAATAAAAAAAATGGCGATTATTTGACATTTGACAGTTATAACCTAACTTTTTTATTTTTTAACCCAATTATATCGAATTTGGTATCAAATTAAAGCACTTTTGATTCTTATTAAGATCATTTCAATATTTATCAAAAAATCGTTACTTTAATTTTGACATTTGACAGTTTCTAACCTAACTTTTTTATTTCTTAACACAAACATATCGTGTTTGGTATCAAATTAAAGCAATTTGGATTCTTATTAAGATCATTTCAATATTTATCAAAAAATTGTTATATTTAATTTTGACATTTGACAGTTTCTAATCCAACTTTTTTATTTTTTAAATCAATTATATCAAGTTTGGTATCAAATTAAACCAACTTTGATTCTTATTAAGATCATTTCAATATTTATCAAAAAATCGTTACATTTAATTTTGACATTTGACAGTTTCTAACCTAACTTTTTCATTTTTTAACCCAATTATATCGAATTTGTACCAAATGAGAGCATTTTTGATTCTTATTAAGATCATTTCAATATTTATCAAAAAATCATTATATTTAATTTTGACATTTGATAGTTTCTAACCTAGCTTTTTATTTTTTAACTTACTTATATCGAATTTGGTATCAAATTACAGCCATTTTGACTATTATTAATATTGAAAACAAAGCTAACCGATCCGTCACATGTAACTTATTGCTTTTTTTCACATAATCAATTTTTAAATCAATAAAGTCGTATTTATTTCTTAATAATCATCAATTCAGAAAAGATTTGTGGTATAATGGTGTTCTCTTCTTAACATAAATGGATAGAGAATTAAAAATCCTTTAAAATGAACCCAAACTCGACCTATTTATCTCCAACCGTTATCGAGATATCTTAATTTTTAATTAAAAAAAATGGCGATTATTTGACATTTGACAGTTACATATAACCTAGCTTTTTCATTTTTTAAACCAAATATATCGTGTTTGGTATCAAATTAAAGCATTTTTGATTCTTATTAAGATTATTTCAATATTTATCAAAAAATCGTTATATTTAATTTTGACATTTGACAGCTTATAACCTAACTTTTTTATATTTTAACCCAATTATATCGAGTTTGGTATCAAATTAAAGCATTTTTGATTCTTATTAAGATCATTTCAATATTTATCAAAAAATCGTTATATTTAATTTTGACATTTGACAGCTTATAACCTAACTTTTTTATTTTATAACCCAATTATATCGTGTTTGGTATCAAATTAAAGCATTTTTGATTCTTATTAAAATCATTTCAATATTTATCAAAAAATCGTTATATTTAATTTTGACATTTGACAGTTTCTAACCTAACTTTTTCATTTTTTAACCCAATTATATCGAGTTTGGTATTAAATTAAAGCACTTTTGATTCTTATTAAGATCATTCCAATATTTATCAAAAAATCGTTACATTTAATTTTGACATTTGACACAAACATATCGTGTTTGGTATCAAATTAAAGCGTTTTTGATTCTTATTAAGTTCATTTCAATATTTATCAAAAAATCGTTTTATTTAATTTTGACATTTGACACTTTCTAACCAAACTTTTTTATTTCTTAACCCAAATATATCGTGTTTGGTATCAAATTAAAGCATTTTTGAATCTTATTAAGATCATTTCAATATTAATCAAAAAGTCGGTATATTTAATTTTGACGTTTGACAGTTTCTAACCTAACTTTTTTATTTTTTAACCTAAATATATCGTGTTTGGTATCAAATTAAAGCACTCTTGATTGATCCTATCTTGAATCAACGCAATGATATCTCCTTTTTTCAAAATCATAGATCTTGTAAGATCTGTAAGATAATAATTCAGTTTTTACATTTATTTTTTTGCATCGAACGGTTGTGGAGCTATATTTATCTTTTAATTGGAGATTTTTTTATGTCGTTGCGTTGGTTCAGAATTATCTCTCAATAATTTGTCTAAATAATAGATGATTACAGTTTAATCAAAACTGATTATTAAAAAAATATCGTTTAAAAACAATTACGTTAAACATTCGTTATTAAACTAATTCCTCCTTGAGTAATTTCTTCTATTTATCGATTATTATTCATTATTCGATTTCCTTCCAAATTTTATCCAAATCAGATTTTGGATAAAAAATTATTATTATAACTCGTAACTAAATGTTTTTGATGAAAATTATGAACTTAATTATGACTATTACGCATCTAGCGGATTGAAAATCCCAAACATTTCAAATTTTACGCATTTAACAACAAAATGATTTATAACTCGTGAATCACAAAAACATAATCTTATTTTTCTTCGTATATGGCCTTTTTGAATAAAATTTACTTTTGAGCAAGCAGTATTTGTCTTCTGCCTGCAGTATTAATTCTTCAGCAAGCATTATTTGTCTTCTGCTCTTAATTTTAAGTCTTCTGCAAGCAGTGGTTATCTTCTGCCTGTAGTATTAAGCCTTGTACAAGCAGTAATTGTTTTCTGCCAATAGTATCAAGTCTTCTACAAGCAGTATTCAGCCTTCTGTAGGCAGTATTCAGCCTTTTGAAATCACAGATAACCAAAGCCGTAGTAATATCTGGTTCCTACGGGACATCATACGGCAGAGCAAACACATAACGATAAAAATTAAAGTGAAACCTGCGTAAGACCACTGCTATCAAGTCATGACAGCTCTAAGAACTAATACAGGCTAATGCCTGCGTGGCATATTAAGAAGCGAGATGTACGAGGTACAGGATATGGTCAGATGGACTAAATTGAGGAGAAGTTTGGCAAAGAAATTCCAAATGCAAAAATCAGACAGCAAGCGATTTCCAGGAAGACCACATAAATGCTAGCATGACACTCCTCATTTTTGACAAAGTCTTCGTCATCGTAGAAAAATTCTTGTTGGAAAAACTACCAATCATTGCTCGTGAATGAGGTTTACTTTATAGGAGTGAGTAATCTCGAAGATGTTCATGCTTTTCAAATTTAGTCACAGCTTGACTTACTATACTAATGAGCTAAGTAATTTTCGATCAGGAAATGTTGCATTAAGAAAGACAACTACTTACTAAATCATCTTTGACACGTAGAAAATTGTTTAAAACAGTTGGTTACCATAGTTACTCATGGCTACTGCTATTTTTATCATGTCAACAAATTTAAAGTAGATAAACTGTAAAGTAATTTTTCTCGAAAATTTTCTTATGTAACTAATATTAATATTGACTGTAGTAGATTCAGAAGAACACCCACTTTCATATTCCATAATAAAAATAGGGGTTGGCATTTAAAAAAAAATCGTTTAAAAATGCCTAAAAAAAATTGAAATCTACACCAAAAGATTGCAAAAAATTTAAATCTTTAGACCCGTTTCAGGGATTTTTCCATAAACCGTTTATAACGATTTTATCGCCTATATCCGTTATTTTGCGGACACACTGTATAGTTGAAAACGTCAAATTTGAGACTTCAGAGGTTTTAAAAGCATTACGCGAGTTATAACGAAAGATATGTTGAAATTCTTACGGATCATGATTCCTAAGACATTTTACAATATTTTTTGTCCATAACAATTTTTTCAATCGTTCCCACATCTTGAATTATAACCTATGTTTTAGTTGAAAACGTCAAATTTGAAAATTTGATGATTTTAATCCCAGTACGTGATTTATAAGTAAAGATGTATTAAAATTCTTATGGATCATGATTCCTAAGACATTTTACAATATTTTTTGTCCATAACAATTTTTTCCATCATTCCCACATCTGGAATTATAACCTATGCTTTTGATAAAAACGTCAAATTTGAAACTTTGATGATTCTAATCCCAGTACGTGAGTTATAAGCAAAGATGTATTAAAATTCTTATGGATCATGATTCCTAAGACACTGTACAATATTTTTAGTCCATAACAATTTTTTCCATCACTCTCATATCTTGAATTATAACCTATGTTTTAGTTGAAAACGACAACTTTGAAAATTTGGTGATTCTAATCCCAGTACGTGAGTTATAAGCAAAGATGTATTAAAATTCTTATGGATCATGATTCCTAAGACACTTTACAATATTTTTTGTCCGTAACAAATTTTTCCATTATTCCTACATCTTGAATTGTAACCTATGCTTTAGTTGAAAACGTCAAATTTGAAAATTTGGTGATTCTAATCCCAGTACGTGAGTTATAAGCAAAGATGTATTAAAATTCTTATGGATCATGATTCCTAAGACACTTTACAATGTTTTTAGTCCATAACAATTTTTTTCATCACTCCTACATTTTGAATTATAACCTATGCTTTAGTTGAAAACGTCAAATTTGAAAATTTGATGATTCTAATCCCAGTACGTGAGTTATAAGCAAAGGTATATTAAATTTAGTATATTAAATTTTTTTTGCCCATAACAATCTTTTCCATCATTCTCACATCTTGAGTTATAACCTATGCTTTAGTTGAAAACGTCAAATTTGACACTTTGGTGATTCTAATCCCAGTACGTGAGTTATAAGATTAAAATTCTTATGGATCATGATTCCTAAGACACTTTACTATATTTCTAGTCCATAATAATTTTTTCCATCACTCCCACATTTTGAATTATAACCTATGCTTTACTTGAAAACGTCAAACTTGAAAATTTGTGAATTCTAATCCCAGTACGTGATTTATAAGTAAAGATGTATTAAAATTCTTATGGATCATGATTCCTAAGACACTTTACTATGTTTTTAGTCCATAACAATTTTTTCCATCATTCCCACATTTTGAATTATAACCTATGCTTTAGTTGAAAACGTCAAATTTGAAACTTTGATGATTCTAATCTGAGTACTTGAGTTATAAGCAAAGATGTATTAAAATTCTTATTGATCATGATTCCTAAGACACTTTACTATATTTTTAGTCCATAACAATTTTTTCCATCACTCTCATATCTTGAATTATAACCTATGCTTTAGTTGAAAACGACAACTTTGAAAATTTAGTGATTCTAATCCCAGTACGTGAGTTATAACATTAAAATTATTATGGATCATGATTCCTAAGACACTTTACAATATTTTTTGTCCGTAACAAATTTTTCCATTTTTCCATCTTGAATTGTAACCTATGCTTTAGTTGAAAACATCAAATTTGAAAATTTGGTGAGTCTAATCCCAGTACGTGAGTTATAAGCAAAGATGTATTAAAATTCTTATGGATCACGTTTCCTAAGACACTTTACTATATTTTTAGTCCATAACAATTTTTTCCATCATTTCTACATCTTGAATTATAACCTATGATTTAGATAAAAACGTCAAATTTGAAAATTTGGTTATGTTAATCCCAGTACGTGAGTTATAAGATTAAAATTCTTATGGATTATGATTCCTAAGACACTTTACAACATCTTTAGTCCATAACAATTTTTTTCCATCATTCCCACATCTTGAATTATAACCTGTGCTTTAGATAAAAACGTCAAATTTGAGAATTTGGTTATTTTAATGCCAGTACGTGATTTATAAGGAAAAATGTATTAAAATTCTTATGGATCATGATTTCTAAGACATTTTACAACATTTTTAGTCCATAACAATTTTTTCCATCATTCCCACATTTTGAATTATAACCTATGCTTTTGATAAAAACGTCAAATTTGAAACTTTGATGATTCTAATCCCAGTACGTGATTTATAAGTAAAGATGTATTAAAATTCTTATGGATCATGATTCCTAAGACACTTTATTATATTTTTTGCCCATAACAATTCTTTCCATCATTCCTACATCTTAAATTATAACCTTTGTTTAAGTTGAAAACGTCAAATTTGAAAATTTGATGATTTTAATCTCAGTACGTGAGTTATAAGCAAAGATGTATTAAAATTCTTATGGATCATGATTCTTAAGACACTTTACAATGTTTTTAGTCCATAACAATTTTTTCCATCATTCCCACATCTGGAATTATAACCTATGCTTTAGTTGAAAACGTCAAATTTGACACTTTGATGATTCTAATCCCAGTACGTGATTTATAAAATTAAAATTTTGATGGATTATGATTTCTAAGACACTTTACAATATTTTTAGTCCATAACAATTTTTTCCATCATTCCCACATCTTGAGTTATAACCTATGCTTTAGATAAAAACGTCAAATTTGACACCTTGGGGATTCTATTCTCAATACGTGAGTTATAAGACTTATAAGGAAAGATGTGTTAAAATTGTTGAATCATGATTCCTAAGACACTTTACAATATTTTTGTCCATAATAAATTTTTCCATTATTCCCACATCATGAATTGTAACCTATTCTTTAATTAAAAACGTCAAATTTGACACTTTAGTGATTCTAATCCCAGTACGTGAGTTATAAAATTAAAATTTTGATGGATTATGATTTCTAAGACATTTTACTATATTTTTAGTCCATAACAATTTTTTCCATCATTCCCACATCTTGAATTATAACTTATGTTTTAGTTGAAAACGTCAAATTTGAAAATTTGATGATTTTAATCCCAGTACGTGAGTTATAAGCAAAGATGTATTAAAATTCTTATGGATCATGGTTCCTAAGACACTTTACAATGTTTTTAGTCCATAACAATTTTTTCCATAACTCCCATATTTTGAATTATAACCTATGCTTTAGTTAAAAACGTCAAATTTGAAAATTTGATGATTCTAATCCCACGACGTGAGTTATAAGGAAAGGTATATTAAAATTCTTATGAATCATGATTCCTAAGACATTTTACAATATTTTTTGCCCATAACAATTTTTTCTATCATTCCCACATCTTGAATTATAACCTATGCTTTAGTTAAAAACGTCAAATTTAAAAATCTGGTGATTCTAATCCCAGTACGTGAGTTATAAGCAAAGATGTATTAAAATTCTTATGGATCATGATTCTTAAGACACTTTACAATGTTTTTAGTCCATAACAATTTTTTCCATCATTCCCACATCTAGAATTATTACAACCTATGCTTTAGTTGAAAACGACAAATTTAGTGATTCTAATCCCAGTACGTGAGTTATAACATTAAAATTCTTATGGATCATGATTCCTAAGACACTTTACTATGTTTTTAGTCCATAACAATTTTTTCCATCATTCCCACATCTTGAATTGTAACCTATGCTTTAGATAAAAACGTCAAATTTAACACTTTGGGGATTCTAATCCCAGGACGTGAGTTATAAGCAAAGATGTATTAAAATTCTTATGGATCATGATTCCTAAGACACTTTACTATGTTTTTAGTCCATAACATTTTTTTCCATCATTCCCACATTTTGAATTATAACCTATGCTTTAGTTGAAAACGTCAAATTTGAAACTTTGATGATTCTAATCTCAGTACTTGAGTTATAAGCAAAGATGTATTAAAATTCTTATTGATCATGATTCTTAAGACACTTTACAACATTTTTAGTCCATAACAATTTTTTCCATCATTCCCACATCTCGAATTATAACCTATGCTTTAGATAAAAACGTCAAAATTTAGAATTTGGTGATTTTAATCCCAGTCCGTGAGTTTAAAATTAAAATTCTTATGGATCATGATTCCTAAGACACTTTACAACATTTTTAGTCCATAACAATTTTTTCCATCATTCCCACATCTCGAATTATAACCTATGCTTTAGATAAAAACGTCAAATTTGAGAATTTGGTGATTTTAATCCCATTACATGAGTTTAAAATTAAAATTCTTATGGGTCATGATTCCTAAGACACTTTACAACATTTTTAGTCCATAACATTTTTCTCCATCATTCCCACATCTCGAATTATAACCTATGCGTCAAATTTGAGATTCTAACTCGTGAATTATAAATTGTGAATGATAATAAAATTAATATCCATACAAAATCCTTAATAACAAATTTTTCAAGTCGTTTATTTAACGACCATAAAACATCTTTTTAAAATTAACTCTATAAATAAATACGTTAAAATGTGTCAGTGCTCGTAAAACTTGCTTATTTAACATCCTTTCGCATTAACGACGTTCTCTTTATTATTTCTTTGAAACAATCCTCAATATTAGCTTTTTCCGCTTCTTCTTATTCTCGATTTCCTTTCAAATCACCTTCGCGACCCCCACAATTTTTCCATAACTCACCGAAACAAAAATTACATTCTTGATAAGCTCCAATTACTTCACCCTACTTTAAATACCTTCACAAAGTCATTACCTACATTCATCACAATAGGTACGTTTTGCTTTCACAACGGGAATAGTACACAATGGTACATTTCCGAGTGATTAAAAATTAAAGTGTAATTGCAATCGATTATAATCAACGTAATCTACTGTATATAAACTGTATATAAATGTAATGCGGAGCGAGAATGTTATTAGTTGTTGTGTTTAAAGGACTTCGTCAACACTAAATTTAGTAAAGTTGTGAAAGTGAGTCAATTTTTAACCCGAATTATTCGTGCTGCGAAGAAGGAAGAAGAAGAAGTGGTACTTGTTATAACGCAAAAAAGAAAGTCTTATTTTGGAGAGAACATTCATCAGTTTGCTTTTGCCAACGAAACATAAAATGTCTTCGCTTATTTCGTCTCAAATACTTTTGGCAGAAAGTAAAACAGAAAAATCAAAAAATTTAATCAAATCTTCGAATCAAAATCAAAACAACCAAGTTTATGTATGGGATATAGTTTGGTTCAACGTCGCTTTTTTATCATATTTTTATTTCTGCGGAATATACGGGTTGTATTTAGCCATAACCTCGGCAAAATTTGCCACAAATTTATGGAGTATTCTATTAATGGTTTGTGGAGCTCTGGGAACCACCGCCGGATCACATCGATTATGGTCTCATCGCACTTACAAGGCTAATTTGCCACTAAGAATAATCTTGGCGTTTTTTGCAACGATTTCTTTTCAAAATCATATTTATGAATGGGTGAGAGATCATCGAGTACACCATAAACACACCGATACAGACGCTGATCCTCATAACTCTTCGCGAGGATTCTTCTTCTCCCATTGTGGCTGGTTGATGGTGAGGAAACACAAAGATGTCATCGCTAAAGGAAAAAAGATCGATTTGAGCGATTTAGAAAAAGACCCTGTGGTTATGTTCCAAAAAAAATATTACGCGATTTTGATGCCACTTCTTTGCTTCATTCTGCCATCGGTAATTCCATGGTATTTTTGGAACGAAACTGGAGTTGTTTCGTATTACGTAGCGGGAGTTGGAAAATATATTTGGGCTGTTAATGGAACGTGGCTTGTTAATAGTGCTGCTCATCTTTATGGAACGAAACCATATGATAAGTAAGAAAACATTTTATAACTTTTAGACATAACTCAAAATTATATTTGTTGTTGTCAGAAATATAAATCCATCGGAAAATACATTCGTGGGTTATTTAGCGTTAGGTGAAGGATGGCACAATTACCACCACACTTTCCCATGGGATTACAAAACTTCGGAATTTGCTAATTATGGCCCAAATTTAACGACGGCCTTTATCGATTTTTTTGCGTGGTTGGGGTGGGCTTACGATTTAAAAACGGCTTCGGAAGAGATGGTTAGGAGAAGAATGTTGAGGACTGGGGATGGAACGAAACTTCCGCCAGAAGAAATTGGCAAAAAATCGAGTTTGAAAGAAGATTTAGGACTGAGTAGTGATAATATTTGGGGGTGGGGTGATATTAATATGAAATCGGTTGATTTTCAGTATGTTAAAAGATTCAATGTGAAATAATTAAGTTTATTTGTAATTTGGGGTTTGGTTGTGATTTGTAATTGTTAATAAAATATTTGATTTATACCTCTATTAAAATCATATTGCTTCCTAAGTCATTGCAATATTGAGAAGAATACGAAAATTTTAAAATTTAATATATTTCCTTGTTTTACTAGTAGCTAGAAGGATGTTACAAAAATACTTTTAGAGCTAAAGTTGTAGCAAATTTTATTCTTAACAATATTGCTCTCTTGTATATTTGCTCTTGGATGCGTCAATATTGAGAAAAATACGAAAATTTGATAAATTTCTTTGTTTTACTATTAGCTAATGGTAACAATTGGAAATCGAAGCATGTTATCAAAAAACTTTTAAAACAAAAGATGTTGCAAATTTTATTGTTAACAATATTGCTCTCTTGTATATTTACTGTCAGATGCGTCAATATTGAGAAAAATACGAAAATTTGATGAATTTCTTTGTTTTACTATTAGCTAATGGTAACATTTGGGAATGGGAGCATGTTATCAAAAAACTTTTAGAACAAAAATTGTTGCAAATTTTATTGTTAACAATATTGCTCTCTTGTATATTTACTCTCAGATGCGTCAATATTGAGAAAAATAGGAAAATTTGATGAATTTCTTTGTTTTACTATTAGCTAATAGTAACATTTGGGAATCGGAACATGTAATCAAAAAACATTTAGAACAAAAGTTATAGCTAATCTTATTCTTAACAATATTGCTATCTTGTATATTTGCTCTTGGATGCGTCAATATTGAGAAAAATACAAAAATTTAAAAATTTGATGAATTTGGTTGTTTTACTATTAGCTAATGATAACATTTGGGAATCGGAGCATGTTATCAAAAAACTTTTAGAACAAAAGTTGTTGCAAATTTTGTTATTAATAATATTGCTCTGTTGTATATTTACCCTCAGATGCGTCAATATTGAGAAAAATACGAAAATTGCAAAATTTGATGAATTTCCTTGTTTTACTATTAGCTAATGGAAACATTTGGAAATCGAAACATGTTATCAAAAAACTTTTAGAACAAAAGTTGTAGCTAATCTTATTCTTAACAATATTGCTCTCTTGTATATTTGCTCTTGGATGCGTCAATATTGAGAAAAATACGTAAAGTTAAAAATTTGATGAATTTCTTTCTTTTACCATTAGCTAATGGTAATATTTGGGAATGGAAGCATGTTATCAAAAAACATTTAGAACAAAAGTTGTTGCAAATTTTGTTATTAACAATATTGCTCTCTTGTATATTTGCTCCCAGATGCGTCAATTTCGAGAAAAATACGAAAATATGAAAATTTGATGAATTTCCTTGTTTTACTATTAGCTAATGATAACATTTGGAAATCGGAGCATGTAATCAAAAAACATTTAGAACAAGAGTTATAGCAAATTTTATTCTTAACAATATTGCTCTGTTGTATATTTGCTCTCAGATGCGTCAATATTGAGAAAAATTCGAAAATTTAAAAATTTGATGAATTTCCTTGTTTTACTATTAGCTAATGGAAACATTTGGAAATCGAAGCATGTTATCAAAAAACTTTTAAAGTAAAAGTTGTTGCAAATTTTATTCTTAACAATATTGCTCTCTTATATATTTGCTCTCAGATGCGTCAATATTGAGAAAAATAGGAAAATTTGCTGAATTTCCTTGTTGTACTATTAGGTAATGGTAACATTCGGGAATCGGAGCATGTTATCAGAAAACTTTTAAAACAAAAATTGTTGCAAATTTTGTTATTAACAATATTGCTTTCTTGTATATTTGCTCTCAGATGCGTCAATATTGAGAAAAATACAAAAATTTAAAAATTTGATGAATTTCCTTGTTATACTATTAGCTAATGGTAACATTTGGGAATCGGAGCATGTTATCAAAAAATTTTTAGAACAAAAGTTGTAGCTAATCTTATTCTTAACAATATTGCTCTCTTGTATATTTGCTCTTGGATGCGTCAATATTGAGAAAAATACGAAAATTTTTAAATTTGATGAATTTGGTTGTTTTACTATTAGCTAATGGTAACATTTGGGAATCGGAGCATGTTATCAAAAAACTTTTAGAACAAAAGTTGTTGCAAATTTTGTTATTAACAATATTGCTCTCTTGTATATTTGCTCCCAGATGCGTCAATTTCGAGAAAAATACGAAAATATGAAAATTTGATGAATTTCCTTGTTTTACTATTAGCTAATGGTAACATT
>NW_019280803.1:0-40977 GCF_000648695.1 Onthophagus taurus
CTCCTCCTCTCTTCATCGAATCTCCTCCGACCCTCAAAAGAATCGCCGATTCAAGAACCTCCTCTCCTCATCGAACCTCCTCTGACCCCCAAAAAATTTGCCGATTCAAGAACCTCCTCCTAGAACGCAGGTTCGAGGAGGAGGTTCTTGAATCGGCGAATCTATACTACTCCCACCTTAAGGGTAATCGCTATTTACTGACTTTCCAAGACCACTTTTCCAAATATCCCGATTCTATCCCCTTGCCGGATCAAAAATCCGAAACAATTGCTAGAGCACTAGTCAATAATGTAATTACCAGATATGGAACGCTAAAAATTTTAATGTCTGACAAAGGTGCAAATTTTTTATCGAGTGTAATGAAAGATATTCGCAAAATTTTGAATATAGAGAGAATTCATACCACTCCTTATCGACCACAGTCAAACGGTTTAATTGAAAGAAGTCACAGAGTTTTTAATGATATTTTATCTCATTATATTGATAAGTATCAAAGAGATTGGGATGTGTGGATGCCACTAGTCCTAATGGCATATCGAACTCATGCTCATAGCGCAACTGGTTTCAGTCCCTACTTACACGTACACGGTAGAGTTCTCTTTTTACCCCTAGATGACTTTATCAAACCACAGAATATTTTATGATTCATATCAAAATTATGCTTCCGAATTAATTTCAAAACTAAACATTGTTTTCAATCAAGTCCGAAATCACTTAGAACAAAACACCGATAAAGTTCATAAACAATTTAATAAAAACTCTAAAGAAAAAAGTTTTAACCCTACGCTGCACATTGTATCAGATATGGTACAAATTAGAAATTAGTCTATTATATAAAAAGTAAATTTATGTTTGGTAAAATGCACTGTGTTTCATATATGTAACATACCCACCCTTATGTTCTTGTATGCTACATAACAATATACCGACTGTTTGTGTTAGGTTATATCGTGTTAGGTGAGTTGTCATAGTAATAGTTATCTGCAAGTTTAGTGCTTATTTGGTGATTTATTGTATACGTGAAATAAGTGAAAACATAAAACAAAAATTTGTGCGTGAATTATTGACCTTTCCACAACAATCTTCAACGTTCGGTTGTAAATTTTATTGGATGGTATACCAGGTAAGACATGAGTGCATCTGTTCATGTAATTTTAGAATGTTTAAATGGGATAATACGAGGCCCTTATCGGATAAGGAACCACTAAATATAATAGAATTGGGTTGAAAGTGAAGATGGTTATAATGATATAAGTGATAGTGAAGATACGGTCGCTATGGATATTCAAAATATGCCAGTTTTATTTGAAGATGAGCCAGAACAAACTGAAAACGTTGTTTGCGAAGTAGAAGACGACTATGATTTAGCAACGCAGGAGAACGAAGATGAAATGATAAATTATAAAAACAAATTTAAAAACATCGTATGGAAAAACAAAAACCTAGTGCTAAATGAAGGCATTTTGTTATTCAAAGGTGACTCTTCTCTACCAGCCCACATTCAAGCACTAGAACGCCACACCAGTACTTTCGTTATTTTTTTGATGAAACATTGATTTCAAAAATTGTCAACGAGTCGAATTTATACAGTGTTCAAAAAAATCCTGCAAAACCTTCTATAATCGAGGTTACAGATCTAAAAAAATTCTGGGAATATTGATCTATGTCGGTTATCCATTTACCTAGTGCACGCTATTATTGGTCAACCACCATAGGAATACCCCAAATAAAGGAAACTATGAGTCAGCATAGCTTTAATACAATTCGATCTAATATACATTTTGCAGATAACACAAAAATGAAATCAAAAGATAATCCTGAATGTGATCGTCTTCATAAACTCCGGCCAATTATTAATCACTTGAATGCCAAATTTGAAAGCATCCCCCACGAGGAATACTTATGCGTGGATGAACAGTTGTGTTCTACCAAAGCTCGGCACTACTTGAAGCAGTATCTGCCTATGAAACCACACAAATGGGGATTTAAACTGTTTGTTTTGTGTGGAGTAAGTCGTTTTGCTCATAGATTTGAGATATATACGCAACAAGAAAACTAAACTCGCTTGAGAAGCGAACCGGATTTGGGTGCATCTGAAAACATTGTTGTAAGGCTGTGAAGAAATATTCCACAAAATAAAGGTTATAGGATGATTTTGACAACTATTATTCCTCCATACCTTTAGTGGCGTATTTAGCTACTAAAGGTATCTATTCGTTGGGTACCATAAGAAGAAATCGAATTCCCAATCGTAAATTACCGCTTGAAAGCGTTCTCAAAAAGAAAGAAAGAGGTACTTCTTGAGTGTTTGTTGCCAACGCAAATGACATAGATATTTCTACAGTGGTTTGAAAAGACAATAAACTAGTAACTCTAGTTTCAAATTTTGTGGAAATATTACCATTAGGACAAATTGAACGGTTAGATAAGAAATTGAACAAGAAAATTAATATCCCTTGTCCAAATGTGGTCAAGGAATATAACCATCACATGGGTGGTGTTGACCTCTTAGACAGTTTCATAGGAAAGAACTATTATTAAATAGGATAAATTACGTACGAAGAAATGGTACATACGTATTTTCTACCATCTGCTAGATCTCGCCTTAGTGAATAGCTGGGTTTTGTATCGGAGGCAAATGAAGCAAAAAGGGAAAAAAACCATGACTTTGGTACAATTTAAAATCGAGGTGGCAGATTGCTTGTGTAGAGCACAAGCAGAAAACCAGCGAAAACGCGGAAGACCATGTGCTACTATGCAACAGGATATTGCAAAGAAGAAAAGAGGACCTACATCTTATATACCACCAGTTGATATACGAACCGACAATATTGGACATTGGCCACAATATACAAAGAGCCGAACGAGGATGTCATATACGGTTGTAATATGAACATCGCAACACTCTGGGTCCCTTGGCAACCAAAATCCTTTCTTCACCATAAAATGTATACCTTTCCCATAAGTTCCTGTCTTCCACATCATATTTCAAAAGCATAACTTTCCTTACCATAAACAATTAAGATATAACAGTTTTAAAAAATTTGGTACTAATTAAAAATCAAGTTATTGACAATAATACAAAATATGGTTACTTGTTTATAATTCACAAATTTGAATTTGAATATTAATATATAATTCACGGCTATCTTCACTAACCACACATAACCTCAAAGAAAAAGAAAAAAGACACATGGCGTGTGCTGATACAATAAATGTTGAATTGAATTAACCCTTTCGCGCCGAAGACCGTATATTTCCGCAAAAAAAAAATGACCAACAGCCGAAGATCGTATTAATCCGACTTCATTATATTTTAAGCGACGAATGCCGCACGTCTCCGTTTTATGTATTCAAGGCATCTCTGCGTATGAAGCATGCGTGGGGACAAGTTTTAACGTGTTTGTCTAGTTTCCGTGTGTGCGTAGTGTGGTGTGCACTCGACAGTAACAGTCTATACTGGATGCACGTAATTTTGTTTATTATATCTAGTTTCAACGAACTAGAAAAATGAGTAAAATATCTAAAATGAATAAATAGTTTACGCATGTATTTTTTATCGTCTTGTAAATTTTGTTTGAACATACGGCAAGTACCTAATAATAAATAAATAAACTATTTATTTTGTAGTTTTTCTAGAAAATGGCAGCACATCGAAAAAAAATTTTAACCCAAAAGGAACTTGAAAAAATTGATATTATGGAAGACCGAGAACCAGAAGATGACAACGCAGTAATTAGTAGTGGCGAAAGTGATTCCAATGGGAATATTCAAAGTGACATACTATAGATATTGTTGTAATATTATACAATTTAAAATTTCTTAATGTGATGTACAATCTACTACTCGTTTAAAAATTAGGAGCCAAATTCAAATTTGATTTACCACAAAATTCAACCTTAATGATTAGTCTTCATTAAGATTGAATTTCGTGCTCCTATTTTTAAATAAAGTGACGCGTTGGACGCGATATTTTAATGTTCAAATGGATATATAATAAATGTGATATTGTATAATAGCATTAAATTATTCAATAATAATTGAATATTAAACAGCTTAAATATTATTGTTTTTTATATAAATCTTGTTACGTTTTATTTTCTTTAAACCTTCGATTATCTTTTCTATGTATCTTTTGTTGAATTTTTGGCAGCTGAATTCGAGATTCCTCTTCCTTAATCCTTACTTTTCCTGTTCCCTACGTGATGGCGCGATTACTTGTTTTCATTTTTGTTTTTCCGTATTATATTTTAGAAACGAGTTTTCGGAAACTCATTCTCTTGTACGTTAGCTGTCCTAATGAACACACGGTGTTAGAGATTTTGGTACTTTTGCGACATTTATAAAATTTTTGGGACGATTACCAATCCGTAGTTATCCGATTCATCTTTCACTGGTGAAGTTCATATTTAATTAGATAAATTACGACAACGGATTTAGATTCCGGATTTTCATTTATTTTCACATTACAACTTTATTTTAATTAATTAATATCTTAAAAACTAATTTCGCACAGCCATTCCTGAATCATACAATAAATTGTACATAAATAGTAAAATTGTACATAAAATTGTACATAGATAGCAATATAATAAAGACGTAGATATGATAAATATCAAATATATACCTCAGATATATATATATATATATACATATATATATCAATAATTGGATCCTCCTACCAAGTCGCAAAACCCGTCAATAAATAGAGGTCAGCTCAAAAACATAAAGCGGATGTTATAAAGTGATTTGGAAATAACGAACTGAATGTTGTGCACCGTCAGCTTGGCACACTTTATTAACACCTAAATAAATACGCCGCCGTCTAAAAGCAGTATCAGTTTGGTAATAATATCGCACCGACCTGGCCGAAAAACAACAATGAGGGAAACACAGTCAAAAGAGATCTGCCCTAATCAGCAGCTAATCGAAAATGGAGCTGTTAACGTGAACTTTGTGGTCCAAGAGTCACATCTATCTGTATCAAATGATCTCACCATTATGTTGTATATCCTGTTCGTCATGAGGGTTATTAGCTTCATTATTAAAGTATTCAAGGCTTACACAAGACACATAAAAGGACGCGTGGTAAGAAGAGGAGTATCCAGGGAAACAGTACAAAACAATTACGGAGGGACTTCCTCATTACGTATTATAAAAAACTAAGGCCATACTTCCATTGTCTGATATTTAGCAATTAATTTTTATTATCTTTTAACTTTTTATTATAAACGTTGCTGGTAATATTTTTATCTTATTTTGTAGACTCAACGCACCTACCCACTGGAAAGTGAAAGGGACTGTAGTATCAAAGTGGCCTTTAGGAACTTTGGAAGTGGGTGTCGTTGAAGAATTTAATGGAGTTAATTTTAAGGTTTTAAAAGGGTTAACTTTAAACGTTGTACGTTCTTCTGCATAGATGTGCTATCGTTTTTATTTATTTAAATTCTTGAATAAAACATTTAAGTTTTTTTGTTATTACTTATTACTTAATTTTGACCGATTGATATCGCTTTTCGCTGCTTTGTCAACATCGTACAACAATTATTGTATTGTTTGTCAATTATTGTAGTTCGATCTGTTTATTACCAAAGCGATTGCATTGATTACATCGATTTTATTTCAAAGAAACTGTTAAAACATTATTTAGACAATCGTTTTCTGCGTGTGTGCAGGTAAGTATTCTTCTCGGTAGCTTTCGGCAATAGTCGATTCTATCAGCGTATGGAACCGTTTTGATGGCAGTGAATTGGAAGTGAGGTATGGGGTGTGCCAAACCCCACGTGTCTAATTGAAATAAAAAAATTTATAATAATTTCTATAGTGTTTACGAGATTGTGCTTCATTGTCGAGTTTTCGAAAAAGAATTAGTATTTGAGTAAAAATGGTACTAAGTGGGCAAAAAAAATATTACAACAAGAACGTGAGGACCAGAGCCGAGAATATTATCTCCCAATTACCAGGAGTCAAGCAGTGCGCTAGGGGCAAAAAAATCCAATTGACAGCTTTCTGCTATTCATCGATGAAGAAATGTTAGATGGTATAGTGCAAAGGGCAAATCAACACATTGAGGAAAAATCAAGGGAATGGGAGAAGTCTGTACAGTACCAACCAACAAATAATATAGAATTAAAAGCTGTATTTGGGCTGCTGTATTTAGGAGGCGTTTTTAGAAATAACCATCGTTTGCTAAGACATTTCTGGAAAACTGACGGGACAGACATAGAAGTATTTCGAATAACTATGTCTCAAAGACGGTTCGAATTTTTGCTCACATGCCTGCGATTTGACAATAAAGCAGATCGCGCATGTAGACGTGAAATCGACAAGCTGGCGTCTATACGAAGTATAGTAGAAAAATTTGTTTCCAATTGTCAAAATGCCTATACGCCAGGCCAATTCTTAACTGTGGATGAAAAATTAGAGGCTTTTGTTGGGGGATGTCCGTTTAGACAGTATATGCCCAATATGCCGGCCAAATACGGCATCAAGGTTCATGCTTTGGTGGATGCCAGAACATATTATCCTTTTGCTGTAAATAATACTCCAACGGCTATAGTAGAACGGCACTGGTAGAAACATTACATGTGATAATTGGTATAGTTTCCGAGCATAATATTTAAAAATTTAAATACCATTACTTTGTGTGAAAATACAATTTATTTAAAATTTGTATTTTTAGAATGTAAACAATAATTAGTACTCTAAATACTGTTTTATTTTTGAGTTGTTGAATTTAAAATAAAATAAAAAAAGAAGTGTGTCCCTGGACCTAGTTCGCTGTGAGGCCCTATCATAAATCACGTCCGGGTACTTTTTCGGGGTGATAGTAACTGCCACTACTGTTTCTGAGGTTCATAAAAACCACCAGAAATATCGGAAACTATATACCAGTTATCATTTGTTTGAAAGCCTTCGTACAAACCATCGCCTGACTGGCGTCGTCACAATACGAAAAACAAAAAGGAAATCCCCCAAACATTTCTAACCGCTAAAAGTCGAACAATCAATTCTACCCTTTTTAGTTTTCAAAAAGACTTTACCATTCTATCGTACGTTCCTAAACAAAATAAAGTTGTGCTAATGATGTCCACTCTTCATCATGTTGATTCAGTTGATAATTCGACAAAAAAATTACCTGAAATGATTTCATTTTATAATCTAGCAAAGGGAGGAGTGGACAAAGTAGATGAATTGTTGGGAACTTATAACTAAGTCACTATTCCCGGCGATGGCCTCTCACATTATTTTTTTCTCTAATGAACACGGCCGGCATCAATTCTTACATTATCCATCGTGAGAACAATAATGGAGTAATATTGAAAAGATCCAAATCCATGGGAGAATCCTATGCAAAAAAGAAGCAATTGATTGGTGGGTCACTCAATCACCAATGCCTTCAGAAGAGGTTGTTAAGACAATAAACATTTTATACAAGGAATGCAGACAAAATGTCAAGGACTATTATTCAGTGGGATGGGAAGAAGCCCAGATTAGATTTGGACCGCCTATGCTTGAAAGAAAATCTGTAAATACTGCATCACCTATAGTTGACATAGCACGACACATCCAAGAAATCGCTCTCAGAGAATACTTATTTCCAGACAATATTATACACGATATTAGGGTCACAAGGGAAATCCAAGAAAAAATGAGAGATGTTATAGATATAACACTAGAAAACGGCAAACACAATTATCGTTACACTCAATTATCGTTGACACGGCAAATTATCGTTAAATAGGCAAATGAGAACACTTCTTAATACTCTTGACCAAAGAAGAAGAGTTCTCCCTATTCTACCAGGATCAAATGAGACCACAGAAAGATTCAAACATGCATTATACCACTCCAATTATGTGCTATGCCATTGGACATTTAGGAGCACTACCATAAAGAAGGATACTGACGCATCTCTGTCATTATTCTTAGAATGTTTAATACACGAAGCTATGCTCTCAATGCTAAGAATAGAAGATACTAAATATCATATATGGTGAGTTGATAAATCTTGAAACTAAAGAAGAAGGGTTTATAAAGTCTCCCAAGCCTGGAATAGCCAGGAAGATAATTGTAAGAAACAAATCTGGAGTCACCATACAGATGAACAGAACTCAAGAAACTGTGAATTTCAAGTATTGTGACAACAGAGGCACTTACACTCAATTTGATGGAAAGTTGATGGCTCTCACTACTAACTTTACAACCATGCGTGATCTCATAGAAATCATCTCAATAGTAGCAAGAGATATAAAGTGGAGAGCCCAAGAAACAGTAAGCAAAAAAGCTAATTTGATCAGAGAAGAAATAAGAACACTTGCAAAAAGAGCCCCTAATGAAGTGATTTCATGCACTAAGGAGACATTCAAAACACTGGTCTCAGGAAACAACACAACATATGGATGTCTTACAATAATAAATGAAACTGAATATTCTCCAGAAGGGAACAGATTTGGCAATAAGTGGATTGGCCGAGGAGGTCCTGTCCCGTTGCCACCTCGTTCACCAGATTTAAATCCGTTAGATTTTTGGTTTTGGGGACATTTAAAACAAATTGTTTATTCTGAAGACGTTCAAAATGTGCAGGATTTGAAAAATAAAATTAGTAATGCATTTTACACAGTAAAACAAATTCCCGGTATCTTTGAACGCATTAGAAGTTCATTTAAAAAACGTATCCGTTTGTGTTTAGAAGTAAATGGTGCGCATATTGAACATATTAACATTCGTTGTTTTTATGCTGATTGAACGATTTTCTTCGACAATCTTTGTTACTTGTTTTGTTAAATTATTAATGAACTGTATTAATTAACTTAATATTATCTTATTATTTATTAAACTTTATCTTAANTCGTTGTTTTTATGCTGGTTGAACGATTTTCTTCGACAATCTTTGTTACTTGTTTTGTTAAATTATTAATGAACTGTATTAATTAACTTAATATTATCTTATTATTTATTAAACTTTATTTTAACCATCGTAACCATGGTAATCATATAATTACTGCATCTAAATCGTTACAATTAATGATGTTAACAATAGGTCAATTTATGAAACTTTGAATATCTCGAAAATGGTCCATTTTCGGACCTATGTTTATTAGACTTTTTTTTGTCTATTTTCGATCAGAGAATACGCTGATGCAGTATTGTACAATCGTTGCGGGACACCTGTATTCAAAAGCGTTTACACACCCTCCAATAACTTTGGAAGATCGGAGAAAATCATGACAAAATGGAAGCCATAAAAATACCCAATCATTCCTATTACACCTCAAACTATTACCTGCAATTACAACAAGTGTACAACCATGCTCTAAGCTACATAAAAGAGTGTCAAAAGCACTACATCCCAAAACCAGGGTGGAAGAACCAACTGAAGATCCAGAACAGATCCGAAGAATAAAAAGGCAGGAAATAAGAATCAAAGAAATGGGTAAACTAATCGACAAAGTAAACCTGGAAATGGTGCAATCAAAACAAAAAAGCACTTATGAATATCTTTGACGTCAACTTCAACAGCAAATGGACAACATCTCAAGATTGGAAGAAGTTATCCAGGTAGAAGAAACAAGATTTCAAGCCCGATACTTCGAAGAAGATGTATATTCCAACCTTCAGACTGATCTTTTTGCTGTAATGGAAAAACTAGAAGACATCATTTCTAACCCACCTTCCTCTGAAACACAACATATCCTTCAGAACAACACTGCTATCCCTCTTCCACAAATAAAACTTCCCGTATTTGATGGATCCTATGACCAATGGATCACCTTCTATGACCTTTTCCAAAAAATAATCCATGCTAGTATATCCCCAACAAAAGTCGAAAAAATGCAATATTTGAAGACGTACCTAAAAAGAGAAGCTAGTCGAATACACCTGCAAATATCCGACAGTAATTATGATGCAGCGTGGACACTTCTACAAAAACGTTACCAAAACAACCGATTAATTCTATCAAAACTACTGGACAAGATTTTGGATCGGCCAACAACTACGACTGAAAACGGGGAAAAGATAAAGGAATTACACGACACAACAGTCGAGTGTCTCAAAGCCATATCGAACCTGGGAATTCCAACGGAATCTTGGGATCCTATCATAGGAAGAATACTTGTCAGAAAATGGGACTATGAGACGAACAAGCAATACGAACTGTCGTTGAAAGAACCACATAAAATACAAGACTTCCAAGATTTATTAAGTTTCCTCAGAACTCGCTTCCAAACACTAGAAGCAATCGCTGAACCAAAAAAGCGAAACAACCCAATGCAAGCAAAAGTAGCTTATAATAAGAATAAGTGCAGATATTGTAAAGAAAACCACATAATACACTTCTGCATGAAATTCAAAAAACTTACAGAATTGTGCAGAAATTGCTTATCTCACGACAAAGGCAACATGTGCAACTCAACGTTAAGATGTCACATCTGCCAAAAGCCACATCATACGTTGCTTCATAGAGATGAGAACAAGCAGATTAACCAAAGCACAATATGTTACAAAAATGTAATCCTAGTTTCTATCAAAAAAGAAAGAAAGAACAGGATTGCTTCAAGCGGACTAGAAAGTGAAGTTCTTCTAGCAACAGCCCTGGTGAAAGTCAAGACAGTTTCCGGCAGTTCCGAAAAACTCCGAATACTTATCCATCCAGGATCCCAAGCCTCCTTCATCACGGAAGAAGCAGCGAATTTACTATAATACGAACTTATGGTATGGTTAAGGCCTCTCTCTCTAAGGGATGGAATATCGAAGTCGAAAGCACTGGACAGGAAATTGAAGTTCCTCTAAAGACACCACTCAACAGGAATGATAAATTATTTTACACTCAGAAACACAATACAAGATAGGTTCTATTACTTTCTAGAAAACCATGTGACTCTTAAAGAAAAAGTTGAGAAAGGAAACTTAAAATGGAACAAGATGAGGAGTTTATTACGATATTTACTTATTTTCCCATGGCAGAAGTAATTGACTTCGAAATTACTAAAGTCAGTACTATACCGCTCAAGATTACTAATGCAACATACTGGATACTAGAAGTTCCAAACGAAATCTTCGCTATTGATTACAACAATCAATTATATTTCCAACTCAGCCACGAAGAATTTCATGCGCTCCCACATTAGTAGACAGCATCGAAAACAATCCCAGTTGTGTTATCAATGAGATTTATAAGCGTCAAGATGAGCCACCATGCGGAATTCAGGAATTCCCAATAAATCTGGAAAGAATTATACATGAAGAATACCTGTATTTTCATAACACCGAAACCATAGAAGGTCGCTATAACATGTTCTGGTACACGAGAAGATGTACTATTAAATTCAACTGGTGTATTCCAGATCTCTCAGGACTGCGTTATAAAAACTAAACAAACTATATTAGCACCCAAGAGAGACAACAGTATTACTGTAAGGTATGACTAAGTGTTAAGTTAAATAAATGTTATTAATATTAAGTAGGTTAGGAGTAATAAGGCTACTTAATAAGGTTAGTACAACAAACATGACAAGGTTTGTTGTGCTACGTTAGCAATAAGTTTACTATAAGAATAGAGTAATTAATTGTAATGGGAGACTACGATATGACACTGCAACGTCGTCATATCGTTACAATAAACATTTACGTTAATTAATCGAAAGTTCTTTTAAATGTAACCATTAACCAAAACCCACCAATAACGAAGGTTATTACATGGCGACCTTGCCAGCGCGACTGCCAGTGCGACTAATTTGAAGAAAATATGGGGAAGCAGATATCTAAAGAAGTGAACGAAGAAATCATAATTGCTCAAGCTGGAAATAGTGAAGGACAAACCAACGAAGTTTCCACTGCTGCTATCCTAGGGGTAATTGGATTCGCCGGAGTTGCTCTTTTTTTCATTTGTTGTTGCTGCGTCGGGTTGGTATATGTTGTCCGAAGACGAGAAAAGATGATGGAAAAAAGATTACGTCGACACCTCAGTCAGGAGGAAGTTTAAGCAAGCCCGTGGGTAAGAATTCTGAAGAATGAGATGCCCATGCAAATAAAGGGACTACTAGAGGATCTGAGAAGCTTTTACAGAAATCTGTCCAAGGACAACATCAATGTAAGGCAAGATAATAACAAAACGCAACGTAAGTTAAACAAAATAAATAATTTTAGAGTCAGGTTAAATGAAGTTAAGCAGAATTTTAATGTAAAAGATCATGATAGGTTAGAGATAAAAGAAGCTAAGGATACCATTATAACCATAGAAGAACTATTAAAAACTATAACAGATATTTTAGAAAGTAGGTTAGAAAATTCGAAAATAGATTGTCAATTAGAATCTGTAAATATGACCGAGAAATTCGATTTAAAGAATGCCGCAACTTTGTTGCCAGTAATGAACGACACGGAGGAAGTCACAAGGCGGTTAATAAATGCAATCGAACTATACGATTCCTTATTGGATGAAGATGGGAAGAAAATATTAACTAAATATGTGTTGAAAGCTAGACTGTCACAAAAATCTAAGCTTAGATTAAAAACTACCTATGCAAACAATAAGCTTTTGATAGTCGACCTTAAAAAGCATTTTATTGCTAAAAAGTCAGCTGTCAGTTTATCAGCGCAGTTACATAGCGCAAAGCAAGGGGACAATTCAGTAGAAAAATTTGGTGAAATAATTGAAGAACTACTATGCGACTTAACATTGTCACAGGCAGGAGAAAACACAAACACTGAAGTTGTTGGTGTTTTGAGAGATGCTCAGAGAAACACCTTACTATTTTAATAATATTCTATAAATATTCTAAAATAATCGCCGCCTGTACGGCGGCATGACGTAGTATGGCGTAATATCGGCCTTGATTGCGCACGTAATAAATAAGGGCGATCAGCAATTGTTTTTTGGCGCGCTCTGGAGGATTCCTCTCCCTGCATTGAGGGAAAATACATCGTTTTGTATACGCTCAATAAAGTTTGTTATCGTAGTTTTCGGAAGAGTATTACCTGTTAGAAGAAAGAGTAACGGAGTTGTGCGTACTTTTTTCTTATCTATTTAATCGTTTTGTATACGGTCAATAGTTTGTTATCGTGGTTTTCGGAAGAGCATTATCTGTTAGAAAAAAGAGAGAGAAAACGGGGTTGTGCGTACTATTTTTTTAATCAATTTAAGCCTTATAAAATATGGCAAAGAAAAGAAGTGTTGAAAAACCAAGTGCCAGTAGAAACCTGGAATTTTCTAGTAGTGAAGAGGAATCTTATGTGTTTGTAAAAGAAGATTTGAGAAATGTAGTAGATGAAGATAAAAATGGTATTTACGATAGTTCTGATAGTGACTTACTTATTGGGGACAGTGATAGTGATGATGAACTCAGCCAGAATGAAAATATAAACGATGATGACAGTGACGACTCAAGCGAATGGGAAAATGTTACTGAACAGGATTATATTTTTCAGCAAATAAAATTTACAGTCTCTCCAAAAGTAACTGGGCCACAAATTTCTCCTAATATTGTTGAACCAATTGATATATTCAAGTTATACTGTACAGATGAATTAGTTGATAATATAATAAAAGAAACTAATGACTATGCAAATAGCAAAATAAGTGCAAAGAGATTGACAAAGCGATCAATTTGGAATAATTGGAAAAATGTAGAAAAGGAAGAATTTTGGAGTTTTGTTTCTGTAATTTTCAATATGGACACAATGTCGTTAGAAAATAAATTTGAATATTAGTCAACAAGCAATATTAGCAGAATTCCATTCTATTCGGTTACATTCACAAGAAATCGTTTCAATCAAATATTCTGGATGCTGCATTTGAAGAAAATTCCGCCCAGATATCCATCTTTGAAAACGCGAATTCAAAGAGCTAGTAATTTTTTGTAATACATATATTCTAAGTTTTCACAGCACTTTATACCAGAACAATGTATTTCGGTAGATGAAGCAGTATTTCAGCTTAAGGCCAAATTGATTTCATTACCTACAATCCCATAAAACCAACTAAATGGGGTATAAGAATTTATGTTTTAGCCGATTCAAAATCAGGATATGTTTATTCTATTCTACCATACTATGGTACGATAACAACGGAAAATCTTCCAAATCCGGAACTACCAGTAACTACCAGAATTCCACTCTATTTATGCAGGGTATCAGATAAAAAACGCCCGATACTGTAACTCTGTCATTTACATTCCGATTTTCATGAGCGAGTTATCAAATGAAATGGTTTAATGAATACTACGATTTATGCTATAAATAAATTTTTTCGCTCGGTATGTTTTTCTTCACGTTATTGGATAGAGATTTTTTTCTGAATCCATTAATGTACAATACATCGACATTAATTGTAATTCTAGTAGAGAAAAACATTAAAATAGTTTTTGAACATTCTCTTAAAGTTACTTGTGTTATACTGTAGTGTGCCGCGGGAAAAAATAATCATTTGCAACTGTTTCAGATATTGAAATATCATTTAATGACTGTTATCAGTTTTGCGCGTTATTTTTTTCCATGGCACACTACAGTATTACAGAAGTGACTAATTGTAAGACAATGTTCGGAAAATGTTTTAATTGTTTTTCTCTACTAAAATTACAATTAATGTTAATGTATTGTACAGCAATGGGTTCAGAAAAAAAATCTCTATCCAATAATGTGAAGAAAAACATGCCGAGCAGTTTGAAAATCAAAAGTTGATAATCGCTTGAAATTGAAGATGACGTTGGAAAAAGTTTATTTGTAGCATGAATCATAGTATTCGTAAAACCATTTAATCTGATACCCCGCTCATCAAAATCGGAATGTAAATGACAGAGTTACAGCTTGGGGCGTTTTTTATCTGACACCCTGTATCAAAAATTATTAGAAAAAATTCCATCAGCTGAAGGATATCATATGTTTACTGATCGCTATTACACAAGTGTATCTTTAGCTACCGAATTACTGAAACTAAAATGTCACCTTACGGGCACGATAAAACCGAACCCAAAAGGATTACCTCAAGAAATTAACCCTTTGCACTCGTATGTCGCCGTAGGAGCAGCAAGATGCGTTTTACCGTTGCGCTCGTATGCCGCCGACATACTCCGACATACGAGTGCGTATAGGCGTCACACCATGTTAAACCACTTCAGTTCACATGTGCACCATTTTTGCGTTTTGAATATTACTCAGTTTTATAACTAACACGATTGGGTAAAGTTCGGTGTATTTTTTCGTTATATTTTGAAAAAAAAAAAAATTTGAAATGCGCAAGAAATTTTTACAAGATGAAATTGAAAATGAGTTGCAAAGTAGTGACGATGAATTTTATATTGACGCGCCTGAAAATGATAGATTGGATAGTGATAATATTAGTGAAGAAAGTGACTCTAGTAGTGGTAGTGATATTATAGTTACTAAAAGACAGGGAACCATACCTTTACCATCAAGTTCTAGCAACAGTGCAGAAGACGAGAATATAACACAACCTGGTAATTTTGGTCCATGGCAGGACGTCACATGCCACGATCAGGTACCAGACAGGATTCTATTTACTTCTGGGGATAAAATGGTAGGACCACAAATTCCAGATACTTGTACAAAACCCATAGATTTTTTCAAACTCTTTTTTACCGATGAGCTAATAATACAAATAGTGGAACAAACAAATAACTACGCTAGACATAAAATAGCACAGAAGAGGTTGTCAAAACGTTCTACATGGCACACGTGGGTAGATACTACAGTAGAAGAGTTTACCGCATTTCTTGGGGTTGTCCTAAATATGGGTCCGATAACCGTATCTAATATCCAAGAGTATTGGTCACAACAGTTTAATGCCAAAATACCTTTTTTTAGTAGCATATTTAGAAGAGAACTATGTTTACAAATTTTTTGGATGCTCCACTTGCATGAAAACGATCCAAATGACCAAACTCTTAGGGCTCGAACTCAGAAAGTCAGACAATATTTAGATTATTTGGACAAACAATTGAAAGAACAATTTGTTCCATCAAGAGAGATATCGGTAGACGAATCTGTTGTTAGATTTAAGGGTAAAATTAGTTTTTTAACTTACAACCCTAAGAAGCCTACGAAATGGGGGATAAGAATTTATGTAATGGCGGATGCTAACACCGGGTATGTTTATTCAATTTTGCCGTACTACGGAAGCTTGACATCGGAAGATTTAGTGAGACCTGATTTACCTGTAACTACAAGAATAGTGTTACATCTTTGTCAAAAATTATTAGACAATAACCCAGGATGTAAAGGATATCATTTTTAAACCGATAGATACTATACTAGCTTGCCACTTGCAGAAGAGTTGTTAAAACTAAATGTTAATTTGACAGGCACTATTCAAATAAACCGCAAATTTATACCTGATTCTATCAAAAAACCAACATTTGCCGAAGACAACACATTTGCATGCAGATCAGGTAATTTGATGTTATTGGCATGGAAAGATAAAAGGGTCGTCACCATACTTACTTCGTGGGATATTTCAGGAACACAGCCTATCAACAGAAGAGTACGTGGAGGTAACTTACAAGTTGTAAATAAGCCAAATGCAGTGGTCAATTACAATAAATTTATGGGAGGTGTTGACCGCGCAGACTCTTATTCAGCGTCATACTGTTTCCTGAGGAAGTCTTTGAAGTGGTGGCGAAAGTTATTTTTCTGGGGACTAGGGTGTCCAGTCCCGGTATTTAGGCCCGGTTCCGTCCCGGGATTTCTTGAAAAAAAAGGAGGTCCGGGACCACTAAGAAGTCCCGGGATTTTAAAAGTCCCGAAATTAAGAAAAAAATTAAAATATCGGAACGACTACAACTAACAGGTTACAACCTGTTAAAAATATCGACCTCGAGACCCCGACTAGCTAACGGGTGATCTAACAAAACGGTTCTCCGAGTTCGTAAAAAACCTAAATTGATAGGGGAATCACCGGCTAGAACGAGTTATGACTTGCAATATTTGTAGAATCGGTGTTATATACCGGCGGTGCTCCAATTAATAGGTATAGTCGTGTGACACTGTGAGTTGTGGCTAGCCTGTGCTCCGGAGGTTTTTGTGTGCGCATCAAATAATTTGAGATAAATTAACAAAGCAAAATTAAACAAAAATACAGGTAATTTGAAAGTATTATAAATAAAAGCTTTTCATTCATTGTGATGAAATTTTTTTAGGTATAAGCTGTCATATAAGCTGTTTTAATTTAAAAAATGAGTTCTGAGTCCGTAATTTATACGGTACACCCAAAAAAAAAACGCTGATCCAATGTCAATATGGCGACAGTTTTATATATCAACAGATAAACAAGCGGCGAAATGTAAGATTTGTCCTAACAAAATTATTATGTGTAAAGGCGGCTCAACAAAAGGATTACACAAGCATTTCGCTGGAGTGCATAAAAAGAAGGGGTGGTTCCACAATCAACGCGTCCGTTATCGGCAGCGCTAGAAAAAAATTTGGCTGTTGAAGTCGCAATTGTTGATAACAACGAAGAGGAAAACGAACTACAGTCTAGCTTATCTTCTACTTCGTCTTCCCAATTTTCCCAAATGATGCAAAAAAAAGAGAAAACTGACTGATTATTTCCTTATTAATTCGAATGAAGAAGATAATTCTTTAGATGCAGTTATCGCTCGAATGGCAGCATTAGATGGACTTCCATTTAGAGTTATTATTACATCTAAAGATTTAAGAAAAGGTTTAGAGGCAAGGGGATTTCAGAATTTACCAACTTTTACATCAACAATTCAAAATAGAATTTTAATGTATTGCGAAAAGGTATTTGACAATTTCACCGATGAAGTACAATGTCTACGAGAAAAAGGTCGTCGTTTCAGCTTAACATTCGATGAATGGACGTCCATAGCCAACAAACGATATATAAATATAAATATTCACGGATACTTGGATGGACAATAAAGACAAAGTCTTAAAATGTGGAATATAGGATTAGTACATATCAAAGGATCTTTGCCTGCAGAGAAATGTATTAATCTTATTGAAAAAAAACTCGAGCGATTTAAGTTAAGCTTAAAAAATGACATTGTTTCCATCACAACAGATGGAGCCAGTGTAATGGTGAAAGTAGGAAAATTAATACAACCACTGCAGCAATTATGCTTTGCTCATGGTATTCAACTTGCAGTGATTGCCGTCATTTATTCTAAAAATGAACAAAAATTATCAAACCGAAACACTGAAACTGATGGCAACACGAGTAGTAGCGAGAACGACTATAATAGTGACAATAATGAAGACGGTGGTTTTGAGTTAATTGAAGACGATGACCAAATATGCTTTAATTTAAATAATTACGGGAACATTCACAAACTGGTAACCGAAGTACGGAAGACTGTCAAAATTATTTCGTCGCTCTCCTTTAAAAAACAGTGTTCTGCAGAACTATGTAAAAGGGAAACATTGCAAGGAATTAAAACTTATTTTAGATTGCAAAACAGGATGGAACAGCTTAGCTCAAATGTTAGAACGGTTTGTTTTTCTAAAGGACTGTATTCAGAAGGCTATGATTGATGTATGCATGCCGATGAATCTGACTGACCATGACCTTGAAGTTCTACAGGTAGTTGTAAAGTGTCTTGAAACTATTAAACTTACTGTGTTGGTGGTATGTAGACATGATGCCAATCTTTACACGACTGATGCCAGCTTTAGGTTTATGTTTCAAGAACTTTCAAAAATTAATACTTCATATAGCAGAGCCTTGCAATCTGAATTAATGCAGCGAATAAATGAACGGAGAACAGTAACATCAAGTGCACTGAGCTATCTCTGTAATCCGCTTAAATATATAGAAAAATCGGATGATTTATTTTTTGATCATCCAGATACTATGGAAATATCCCATTTTTTTTAACTTGATACAAAGATTATCACCCACATCGTCGTCGTCGCCAACAATGCAAGAGGAAGACGATATTCCGCTATCTTGTCTTAAAAACGATCAACAAGGTAATGAACTGTCATTAGCAGAAAAATTAAATAGGATATTTGAAAATGCAATATCTACGTCCACCAGCATGAGAGCAATATCACCACCTCAAATTGGAACATCAACAAAAAATTCATTAATTACAATAATCAAAGACGAAATGGCCCTTTTCGAGAAAGGCGGTTGTCGAGGCAAGAATCTTCAACTATGCTACGAGTATTTGCTAACCATACCGCCCACGGGTGTACAATCGAAAAGGGCGTTTTCTATTGCCGGTTGTTTTGCAACGAAAATACGCTCGGTATTAGGAGATAAATCTTTAAACGCACTTGTAGCACTTAAAGCATATTTTAAAAAATAAATTTTTTTTTTAATTTCCTATTTTGTGATTTTTTTTATGTTTCTCTCATTCTATATAAATTTGTTTTATTCAATTGGTGAACTCCTACAGTAACACTAAAGTAAAAAATCCAAAGTATGTTTTTAAATGTTTTTTAAATATTTTTTTGCAAACGTATTTTGATTTCGGGACTATTTTCGGGAATTCGGGACCTTTGGTCCAAGTACCGGGAATTAGAATTTAGTCCCGAATCCCGAAAATATTTTTGGTCCCGGGAATTGGACACCCTACTGGGGACTCGAAATGTCCAGTGTCAATGCATTTTTATATATTGCATTTATTATATAAAATTTCACAACGGGGCCAAAACAAAAAACCAATGACACATCTAAAGTTTGTTCGGGAATTGGTTGACGAGATGACAAAAAACTTTCGGCAGGGGTCCAAAACTTCTGGCAGACCATCATCTGTAGATACAGAAAAGCGGCTAAATTGTAAATTACATATTTTACGCCAAAATGATGGGAAGAAAAAAGACTGTGCGGTATGTTCTAACCGTAAAGTACAAGGCGGCAGGCGGGAGACTACATATTGGTGACTGCTTCGAACGGTACCATACACTACAACATTATAAAACGTAATTTTTTGTAAATTGTGTATAAATTTATTTAATGATAATGGTAGTGATTATGATAACGTTAGGTTTTATTTGTGTTTCTCTATCCTCAAGATTTATTATTTTTGTAAGCCATTATTTTTTATTTAGTGTTTTTCAAGTTTTTTATATTTAGTTATTTTTCATGTTATAATTTGAATAAACATCTGTGTAAAAAAATTTTACAAAGATGTTTTTAACATTAAGCGATTTATTTTTAATTTTCCCAAATTTTTATTTGGTTTTTACGCTGTGTATTTACAAAGCAACATTAGAGCATTTAAAAAAATCCCATATAAAAAAAATTCCGAGTAGACAGATAAGTAGATAAAATAATAGTCCGAATACAGTGTACTCACAAAAGGACATACATACGAGTGCAAAGGGTTAAAAAACCGAAATTTAGTGTAAAAAATGGAATTGCGCTGAGAAAACGTAACACATTAGTGTTAGCGTGGAAAGACAAGAGAGTTGTCACCTTGCCGAGTACTTGGGACACAGCAAAAATTACACAAGTAAATAGAAAAATACGTGGCGGTGAAACAGTGTCAATTGACAAGCCATTTATTGCATTAAATTACACTAAATCTATGGGAGGAGTTGACCGCGCCGACCATTATGTTGTGTCATATTGTTTCTTAAGACAATCTCTAAAGTGGTGGAGAAAGATGTTCTTCTGGGGATTAGAAATTTATTATATATAACCAACAAAGACAACGGATGAATTTGAAACCAGTTTCTCATTTGAAATTTAGAAAAATACTGATAGAGCAATTAAGGGGTGACTTTAGAACGCCAGCGCAACCCCAATAACGGGTGTCGAACTTACAAACAGAAAACAGGTTAGACGGAAAATTTCATGTTATTTGTACTGGTACGAAAAAGGATGGACTGTTTGCTCGGATAGAAAAACGCCGGGAGGAAGACGAGAAACACGTAATTATTGCGATAGTAGTACAAAAAAACCTGGTATACACATAGGGGTCTGTTGGGAGAAGTACCACACTCAATAAATATATAAATAATTTTGTTAAACATTGTAAACTTACAAAAAATAAATTTATAAGCCTATGCAAATCAATACATTACATACATCTATTTGTTTATGTCAATCCCCGTTATTTTTCTGTAATTTTGACTTCAATATCTTTTTGTATGGATGATATCCAAGCGATATTAATTGTGTATTTTTTCTTGCTTTGGCAGTAAAGCAATTAATTTCTTAAAATTCCGTCGATCTACTGCTCGTTCGTTAAGGGTTAAAATAAAATATTCTTTGCTATTATTGAAAGAAATTTTTTATAAAACACAGACTATTACACTGTAAAATTGCTGTGACAAATATTTTATAAAATCATTGATAAGTCAAATACCGGCCAAATGTATTAATATAATAATATAATAATTTTTTTTGTCTGTAATAAATTTGTCCTTTATATCCGAAGTCCGTTTTAACGAAGTCCGGTATTATATCGAGGTTTTACTGTATCTTTATTTGTATTCGTTTATGCAATAAAAGTTGTTTAATTAAATACTAATAATAATAATTCTCACGTCATCATGGTCACATGACCGTGCATGCCCCAACCCTGGAGCTTCCTCCTTTCATACGGCGACTCTCCACAGTAACTTTAAGGACCATAGAGAATCCTCTTAAGCATGATAACATCATGATATTCTTAAAATTCAAAACATTGGGTGAAACTTATATTATTAATATTTGCGTTTTTGGTTATAATTTTAAAAACTTATACAGAAGTTTAAATAACTCAAAATTATTGTGTGAAGAAAATAAGCAGAGTTATAAGGAAGATTTACATTTTGGATACTTTAACAAAACAAATTATCAAAAAACAAATCCCAAAATGTATAGGTTGCATGTACACATGCATTCTACAAAGGATTATTCTGAAGCTATATGGCAATTATTCTTTGTAGAACACTTGTCTACCTATCCATAGCACAGCCATAAAAGACTGGTTCCTAACTACATATGACAAATATGAAATCATTAAGATATCTCAGCAGCATATTGTAGAAATAATATACAAATTTATGTTGGTCTGATAGTAATCCACATGTGACAGTGGAAAGTCACGTTCAGCATCAATTTTCCTGTTTCGTAATTAATTTGATAGACCTACAGAAGGAAGTTTCATTCAATATCAGAAAAAATATTTACTATCAATGTAATGGCCCCTTTTATTTGCACAATGATTGGCCATCTTAAATCCATGCAATTCGTCCACAAGCTAAAACAAAATAAAAACATATAATTAATTAATCTCTATCTTATCTATTTGATACATCATAATTATTAGGAAAAATTATTATTATGAATGCTTCCACATGGTGCGTAGTAGTAGAAAATTATAATTGGTTGTTCATTTATGTTAAAATTTTTTAGTAGTTTTATTATTAATGTTAATTTAAACCAAACTTGTGTGTGTTGGAAGACACACAGAAGATATCTTCTTGTTGGGTAATTTTGAAAGGAAATAACTTTATCATGAAACCATGGAAGAAAACACGATTATGAAGAAAGAATGATCAACCAACTCGACAAAAGTGACAGCGGAGATTTGTTACACCTGTATTTGTTGTAATTTGAATATTTAAAAATGGCTTTTGAATTGAATTTATTGCTGATACATATATTTAGTATTTAAAATAAGCTATATAAAGGCATGCAGTGAAAACAAGAACAATGTTAATACAGTGACCTATAAGTACTAAAAATCAAAAGAATTCGTTACAAAAGAAGGTCTTATGCAAGGCGGCGGATTGAATCCAACCCAAGTCATAACCTATATGGACGAGATAACAAAAAGTGTAAAAAAATTTCTTGTCGAATATAGAAAATCGAAGTTCTAGAAGGAACATTCGCAGATGACGTGATTATTATAACTGGCGGCGAAAAAGAAGTAAATGAAAGTTTAAATATAAAGAAATCGAATGAGAGTACAAAGGAGTTTGGAATAAAGATGAACAAGTCGAAAAGTAATGTTATGGTGATAGATAGTAATGCAAGATTGAAAATAGTAATTGATGAAATCAAGCACAAAGTTGAATATGTAAATATTGAATTTTTTCTTGTATTTTCATTGCATTCTTTATTATCGAAATCAAGCTTGTTTACGATGAATAACGTTTAAAAGAAGCAAATATCATAGTTAGAATCCTTGCAAAAAAATAAGACACTCTACAATTCATCTCACTTTGCAATATACGAATCTTATAACAAAAATATCTACATTACATTATCTTCAGAAATTGTTGAATCTCGCTTTTTAATATGAAAAAGTCGCCATTAAGTTGCAGTTAATAATCATTTACATAAATCAGTTACTTAGAATAATAAATAAGAAGACAGATAGATTTAACTTTACAATTAACATGGATTCAATACAACACGGTACATTATTGCCCTGTTTTATATTATGTACATACATAATTAATTTAATAAATAAATAAAATAATAATTTAAATAAATAAAAAAATGTCGTATAACATGGTTTCAATTAGCACGATACGAATTAGCTGTGTTATATGAGGGACTATCTATAACACTTTTTTTTATTGCAATAGATTTAAAAAAAAATAACTACAATTTTTATAGAAAACATTCTTTCCTATTTCGAAATAGCCGACTATTTTTTCACTTAATAATTTAAATTCATAGGTTCCATTCAGATCTACTACATTAATCATGAGTGCTTAATGATTATTTTATTCAAAAACGAATGTCTCCGCAAAGACAGACAGCCAAGCTTATAACAAAGACTAACAAGGGAAGTGTCATAACTGTCCCCCACCGATTTCGTTGTAATTTGGTACAGCGATAGTATGGCCTTTTATACATGCTAATAAAGCTCCTGGGACGACTTATAAGGGTTGGAAATCGGAGCGAACGATGTATATAAAATGTAAACTGCTATTCATTTTTAAAGAGGTTTTCATTGAAATATCACACATATATCTGAGGGCTTCAGGAATCTATAAACATACATTCTATAAACACATATTCTATAAACATTAATATATTTTTCATCAATATATTTTGTATACATACCTGTAAGCAGTTTTTACTTGAACAAAAAACCCAAAAAAGTATAGAATAACATATTTTAATTTATAAAATAAGTGAGTTTACTTTATACATATAAAAAAAATAAAAAATGGCATCTTTGGCTCTGAAGCAGACATTCAGTTACCGCGCTGATCCTGGTTTATCCGGTTTTCGGAGGACGACTATCGCTCGCCCGTTACCGTACACCGGCGTCGCGTAGCCTGTCGAAAATCAGAAAAATTTTGTTTTGAAAAACTATTATCGGAATTCGTCATACAGATTTATTGCGCACAATTCAGTGCAAACCGCGTTGAAATCCGTCCAGCCGTTTTCGAAATAACAGCATCCCCTTAAACCGCGAAAATTCGCGAAACTATACAAAATATGAAAAAAATAAAATATGCCTCGCATTCAGAACATATTAGGCTATCACCTGTTGAAATACCAAATTTTTTCGTCTTATAGTTTTTGATAAAAAAATTCATATAGTGACTGTGTTCTGTACATACCAGAAATCTCAAAAATCGGGTGTTTTTATATGTTTAACTCGCTATAAAAAAACAACTGAGGGGCCAAAAATTTTCAAATTGATGTTAATATAGTAGAAATGATCAGTGATTATAACAAAGTTTACCGCAAATTTTTTCATCGATCGGTTGTGAAGTTATCGATCTCTAAACAGACGGCAAGCAATTTTATGCATGTATCTACTGGATACACGAGCGCCTAACGGAAGGTTAAGAAGAAAGTGATAAAACATTTACACTTTTGAACAATATTTTGAAGAAAACCGTAAATTTGTTGCAAATTAAGATTTACACAGTCAAATAAGCACTATACGACATTTAGGGGTATCTAGGGGTTAACTACCCCAACCACCAAAAATAATTTTTTTGCTTGTCGATTTTGCAATTTAGCACGATGATTGCTGTATATGTTAAATAATATTTTTGAAAGAACTTACAAGATTTAGAAATTTGGGGTAGAAAACATATTTTCGCTAATAATTAACATACTCCTACACAAAAATCTTGAACATATATTACAGTTCTTTTTTAAAGAACTTTTTATTCATGTTCAATGAGGTTTACAATCGTTACTCTATTTAAATAACACAACAGTTAAGATAATTATATAAATATTTATTAATAATGAGTTTAAAAGTAACTGCAAAAATGGTTTAATATCATTAATTGTATTCTACATTATTAGTTTAATTTCTTTGTTTTACTTAATGTATTGTTACCAATAATGAAAATCATGGAAGAAATGTTTTAAACACAAAGATTGTTTACACCATGCGCAAATTATAATAGCATATCTCCACAGATATCACACGTTGGGTTTTTATTAGAAAATCAAACCTCCACGGGATTTTCAAACTGTTCTGGTCTCTCCTCTATATATCCAGTTGCAAACCACGCGTACTTAAAAACATTAATAAATCTTGGGGAAGACAACTGTTATGCGTTAGACAATGCAATTTTAAAATATTATAAGAATATATGAAGGGTGGGTAATTTATTTAAAATCTACGAAGAAGAATAAATAAAAAATGTACTTAGATACAATACGTAAATAAAGATAAAACAAAGTGAGTTTAAATTAAGATATTTGCTTTGTTTTTAATATTTTTTGATGTTTTAGTTTTTAAGTGATAAAATAATTATTCAATAATTATTTCCAATAATTCGATACTTCCGATATTTCGATACTTTCGATACCTTATTTGAGGTATCGCCCAGCCCATGGATATGTGTTCCAGTCATACTATAGATATTGTTGTAATATTATACAATTTAAAATTTCTTAATGTGATGTACAATCTACTATTCGTTTAAAAATTAGGAGCCAAATTCAAATTTGATTTACCACAAAATTCAACCTTAATGATTAGTCTTCATTAAGATTGAATTTCGTGCTCCTATTTTTAAATAAAGTGACGCGTTGGACGCGATATTTTAATGTTCAAATGGATATATAATAAATGTGATATTGTATAATAGCATTAAATTATTCAATAATAATTGAATATTAAACAGCTTAAATATTATTGTTTTTTATATAAATCTTGTTACGTTTTATTTTCTTTAAACCTTCGATTATCTTTTCTATGTATCTTTTGTTGAATTTTTGGCAGCTGAATTCGAGATTCCTCTTCCTTNTAGAACAACCAATTTCGAGTTGAACTGAATGACTAAAATGTCACACCCACATAAAACTAATGTCGAATATCTCGAAAGCAAAAGCCGACCAGAAAAACTTTATTATCTCATTTCGACTTGAAACTGGTTGCTGTACATGGGATTTTAATTTTGCTGCCTACTTTTGGATCACCTGTATACTATTGCTAACTGTAATTATTTCTACATAGGCGCAATAGAGAATTTATTAAAAAAAGCTCATGAATTGATTCACAATGAAGTGAACAATAAAGCCGAATTATATATGTCGTTGCTGGCAAAATTGAACTGCGGAAAAAGGTTAAATTTGACCCAGAGAGGTTCATTCCAAACGCGAGCACATATAACAGCATTGCGCTGCAATGAAGGTATTTTATTTTTTTCAAATTATCGCTAATTATTGTATAGCAATAATAACTATTGATTTTTGTATCGTAGGTCATTCATTGCAAAAGTATGGCTTACAAAAAGGTGGAGGTGGACACGTTAGGCAGCAATTTTTAAGATACATTGACAAATGTGATCTAAATCGTGATCTAGGGCGAGTTGAAACTAATTTGCTCTTGTCAGATGCACTGATGATTGATTGGCTTTCACTGTATCGTTTAACAGATGTTGATGCTAAAGTGGACTACTTTAATTCCAAAATCATTAATCTCTATGATAAACATGCCCCACTTAGGCAACGCAGGATGAGGCACCCGCCTGCACCTTGGCTGAGTGATGAGATAAGATCTCTTATGCGACTGCGTAACCGTGCAAAGTCCGTAGTTAAACGTACACCCTCTAGTGCTAATCGGGAAAATTATCGAATATTACGCAACCGCTGTAATCATAAATGCAAGTATGCTAAGAGATTTTATTTCTACGAGAGGCTGTCTGGAGTCGCGCCCAGAACATTTTGTAGGACTATGAGGTCTCTCGGAGTGATTGATTCTCCGTCTGTCCAGATGGATCTTGATTGTGAGTCGATGGCAAACTTTTTGCAGAGCCTCCCCTGATCGTCGATGACGTAACTAAGGCGGCTACAATTAATGAAATTCTTACTTCTCTTAAATCTTGCTCCTTCTCTCTTACGCTTGTGACCGCGATCGAAGTAGGCGATGCTTTGACTTATTCGAAGTTCCCTTGCGTGGGTTCTGATGGTATCGGTCTCAACCTTCTTCTTCCTATCCTGGATATAGTGCTTCCTCCCTTAACTCATATCTTCAACTTTTCTTTTGAGCGGTCTTTATTTCCNTTTTAGTCGCTCTCTATCTCTCTTTTTGTGTCTTTTCTTTATTTTTCTCTTTGTTTTTCTTTTCTTGCTCAATCTTATTTGGTGATGTTAATAATATCTAATTATCACTACTTGCCATATTCAGCAAATACTATTTTTATTTTTGTTTGTTCTGTTGGGTCATTTGGCAGAGATCGCTTGTGCGATAAAATGATCCATTTGCTGATACTGTTTAAGTTAAGTGTATCTTATGTAATTTTGTATTTTTGTCTGTGGCAATAAATGATAAATAAATATAAATACAAATAATATCAAAAAAGGAGGATGCAGATAAAAACAAAGAAAACAACCTGTTCATGACCGTAAACAAAATTATGAGTACGGAAATAAATCAAAACAAGGGAAACTGTCGGCAGCAGAGGTTGCTTCCGAGTCTGATAGAATTTTGCAATCGCTACAGGTTACTTTCAAATTTGTCACGCCTTAAATCGTTAGCGTTGTTATCTACGTTGAAAATCCACACAAACAAGGACAATCCCAATTCCTCAACTTTTCCAACCCAAGTGTTGTTGCCGCAGGTACCACTAACGACATCCACTAACGAGGAAGTGACGATGTGTGTGAAATAGGGTTAAGGTAGGTTGAGGAGATACTCATTCACAAAATACACAAAAAAAATTTTAAGGTAAAGCTCGATATAATGAAAAAAATAATAATAAACACAATTCAACAACAAAAAGAAAATTTCAAAACGATCAGTAATATTTAAAAAAAAGCAAGAATAAAAGGTAAACCCTTTAAAAAAAAAAAATAAGATTGTAAGTACGCGCAATTCCCCGAAAACAAAGAGCTCAGTGTTGACGAACAAATTGATCACTTTCCAACTCAGAAAAGTGTCAAACAATCAAATCTTTTACAAAAAAAAATAAGATAACTGAAATTATATAGGTTTATATGTACTGATGTTAAATGAAATGAAATTATAAATGAATATGGGAAAGTTAAAAAAATTACCCTTAAGGGGATATGTAATTATTATAAAAAAAAATTCAAACAAGAAATGAAATAATATTTTTTTTTTTTTAACAATTAAACAAAAACACTCTGACCTTTATTTTCTTTTCGTTTTATCAAAAATTAAGTTGAGAGTTCCTTTTCCAAAGTACATGAAGATTTCCAGTGGACGCCGTCAGGTTGGTGGTCGAAAAGGTAAGGATGGATGCTGTTATTCCAAAAATAACTTTGCCGAAAAAAAAATTCTCAAACACCTTTCTGTTTCAGGTTTCTTAAAATTCCAAAATGGCCGTGGATGGATACCACGATTCGTCGTGTCGAAAATTTCGATATAAATCGACAATATACAGGGTGTCACACAAAAAACGCCCCAAGCTGTAACTCTCTCATTTGCAGTCCGATTTTCATGAGTGAGGTAACAAATGAAATGGTTTGATGAATACTATGATGCACGCTACAAATAAATTTTTATTAACTTTTGTTTTTCAAATTGCTCCATATATTTTTCTTCACGTCATTGGATGGAGATTGTTTTTCTGAATCCATTGATATACAATACATCCATTTTGAAAGTAATTTTAGCAAAGAAAAGACACCTGTATATACAGGTTATCACACAAGAAAGCCGCAAGCTGTAACTTTGTCATTTACCTTCTGATTTTCATGAACGAGGTATCAAATGAAATGGTTTGATGAATACTATGATTCATGCTACAAATAAACTTTTTCCAGCGTTATCTTTCATTTCAAGCGATTATCAACTTTTGATTTTCAAACTGCTCGGTATGTTTTTCTACACGTTATAGTATAGAGATTTTTTTTTCTGAACCCAATGATGTACAATACATTAACATTAATTGTAATTTTAGTAGAGAAAAACAATTAAAACATTTTCCGAACATTGTCTTACAAGGGAAGTATCAGAACTGTCCCTCACCGATTTTGTTGATATTTGGTACAGCGATAGTATGGCCAAAAATAAGGTTTACGTATTTTTTTATATGTGCTAATAAAGCCCCTGGGGCGAGTTATAAGGGTTGGAAATCGGGGCGAACTATATATATTCGCTTATAGGCTGAAAACGAAAATAGCTATCGAAATGTGGTAAATGTAAACTGATATTCATTTTCAAAGAGCTTTCCATTGATATATCACACATATATCTGAGGGCTTTAGGGGGTAAATTACCCCTAGTTTTTTGGAATATTTTAAAAACTACCCTGTCGATTTTGGCGATATTATGTATCCTTATAATACGTTTAAAAATATTAATGACATGTTTTTTCTTATTTGCCTCTGACCATCCCCAGCAAAGTTACGGGGTTAGATAGATAACCCCTTTCCTTAAGAATAATGTGATAAACTGTTACACTTTTGAACAATATTTTGAAGAAAATCATTTATTAGATGTAAATTAAGATTTACGCAGTAAAATAAACCCTATACGACATTAAGGGGTGGCTGGGGTTAACTACCCTAACCACCCCAAAAAATATTTTTTTTTGCGAAAATTGTTTGTCGATTTTGGTGCAATTTACCACGATGATTTTTTTATACGTTAGGTAGTACTATTGTAAGAACTTACAAGGGTTAGAAGTTTGGGGTAGAAAATATATTTTCGCTAATAACTTTCATACTCCTACAGAAAAGCTTTTTTATCCTTATTCTATTTAAATAACACAAAAGTTAGGATAATTATATAAATATTTATTAATAATGAGCTAAAAAGCAACAGAAAAAAAAAGGTTAAGTATGACAAATTGTATTCGACATTGTTAATTTAGTTTTTTTATTTAATTTATTTTTATTTGAAGGAGTTTTGGGGGTTAAAACCGTTGAAAGCGTGGTGCAGTCAGTGTCATCGACAACACATAGCTACACAATTCAACCTATCATATCTGCAAATGAAAAGCTAGTTTCTCCTCTTTACATTGTTTTAAAAGAATCCTCTGGTACGTTTGGACCAAGGGTAATAAATACAATGTTCAAAGCAGATAACATATTCGTTTTGGCATCAATGTCTGGTGAACTGACTTCTGCTCACATGAAAAATTGGCTACAAAATGACTATTTCCCAAACACCGGACCCAAATCATTACTATTACTGAATTCTTGGAGTGGCCACTGCCCTGAAATTATTAGTGAAGTAACTCCGTCGGATGTTAGGTTTAAATATTTGTCTATACCTGCCTCTATTTGGTTTTAGAATATGGAAAAATACCAGTACGATGTCAATTTGCATCAGCGAGATAATATTTTAAAATTGCAATCCTTAACGCATAACCAGTTGTCTTCCCCACCATTTATTAATGTTTTTAAATACGCCTGGTTTGCATCTGGCTATATAGAGGAGAGACCAGAACAGTTTGAAAATCCTGTGGAGGTTTGCTTTTTTAATGAAAAACCTACGTGCGATATCTGTGGAGATATAGCTGTTATAACTTGTGCATAGTGTAAACAATCGTTGCGTTTAAAACATTTTTTCCATGATTTTCATTATTGCCAACAATATATTGAATAAAAAAAGTAAAAAAAAAGAAATTAAAGTAATAATGTAGAATACAATTTGTGATAGTCAACCATTCCTTTGTCAGTTAGTTTTTAACTCATTACTAATAAATATTTATATAATTATCCTAACTTTTGTGTTATTTAAATAGAATAAGGATAAAAAAGCTTTTCTGTAGGAGTATGAAAGTTATTAGCGAAAATATATCTTCTACCCCAAACTTCTTACCCTTGTAAGTTCTTACAATAGTACTACCTAACGTATAAAAAAATCATCGTGGGAAATTGCACCAAAATCGACAAACAATTTCCGCAAAAAAATTAATTTTTGGGGTGGTTAGGGTAGTTAACCCCAGCCACCCCTTAATGTCGTATAGGGTTTATTTTACTGCGTAAATCTTAATTTACATCTAATTAATGGTTTTCTTCAAAATATTGTTCAAAAGTGTTACAGTTTATCACATTATTCTTACGGAAAGGGTTTATCTACCGTACCCCGTAACTTTGCAGGGGATGGTCAGAGGCGAATAAGAACAAACACGTCATTAATATTTTTAAACGTACTATAAGGATACATAATATTGTCAAAATCGACAGGGTAGCTTTTAAAATATTCCAAAAATCTAGGGGTAGTTTACCCCCTGAAGTCCTCAGATATATGTGTGATATATCAATGGAAAGCTCTTTGAAAATGAATATCAGTTTACATTTACCACATTTCGATAGCTATTTTCGTTTTCAGCTTATAAGCGAATATATATATTTCACCCCGATTTCCAACCCTTATAACTCGCCCCAGGGGCTTTATTAGCACGTATAAAAAATACGTAAACCTTATTTTTGGCCATACTATCGCTGTACCAAATTTCAACAAAATCGGTGAGGGACAGTTCTGATACTTCCCTTGTTAGTCACTTCTGTAATACTGTGTGCCATGGAAGAAAGAACGCGCAAAACTGATAACAGTCATTAAATGTTATTTCAATGCCCGAAGCAGTTGTAAATGATACTTATAAGTTGTTTTTTTATTTTTTTCCCATGGCACACTACAGTATAACGCAAGTAATTTTAAGAGAATGTTAGGAAACTATTTTAATGTTTTTCTATACTACAATTACAATTAATGTTTATGTATTGTACATCAATGGATTCAGAAAAGGAATCTCTATCCAATAGCGTGAAAAAAAACATACCGAGCAATTTGAAAATCAAAAGTTGGTAATCGCTTGAAATTCAAGATGGCGTTGGAAAAAGTTTATTTGTAGCATGAATCATAGTATTCATCAAACCTATTCATTTGATATTTCGCTCATGAAAATCGGAATTTAAATGACGGAGTTACAGCTTGTGGCATTCTTGTGTGACAACCTGTATATACAGGTGTCTTTTTTCTGCTAAAACTACATTTAAAACGGATGTATTATACATCAATGGATTCAGAAAGACAATCTCTATCCAATGACGTGAAGAAAAATATACGCAGCAATTTGAAAAACAAAAGTTAGTAATTACTTGAAATTGAAGATGGCGTTGTAAAAAATTTATTTGTAGCATGAATCATAGTATTTATAAAACCATTTTATTTGGTACCCTATACTAACATTAGTTTTAATATTAGAAACATTAGATTACTAAAATAATTAACTCAAAAAAAAAAATAGATAACTTCGGTACCAGCTTACCTCACAACGTTACGAGGCTAAAATACAGCCGAATTAAAGATTAATACTGCGTTTTTTTCTACTCCGGGAAATCCCGATCGTAATTAAATACTTTGTCGATGTTTGGTGAATAACTCCGCCAAAAGCGTGATTTTGTCTACGACCCAAACCAATTACAAAATTTTATCTTCAAAAATGTCGTTTCAGGACAAAAATGCTTCACCATACATTAAACGCGCGAGACTGTCTAGTGCAAGTGACCGAGTTAAAAATGCGGAAAACGCTTAAATACCCGTTTCCAAAAATTCGCAAAAAAATTTATATCGCGTCCGAGTTTCCGACTCCGAGTTCAAATCAATTTCGGTAAACGATTAAATAAGATGAATCACCTCATCTGATAAAAAGCCCAAATTAAGAAAAAAGAAAAACTTGAAGAGTTAATTCAAAACTGTTAAATTGGTACCAAAAATTAATTAAAGCAATGCAAATACTAATTTAATTCCGCCCTCTATGAATTAAAGATTAAAACAAAAAAAAAGACAACGAAAAGGATTGATGGGAAAGGAAACCAAAACAAAACAAACCAAAAAAAAATCAAGTGTAAATCGAAACTAATCAATAACATCGAGCTTTACCCTGAAACTTAAGGAAAGGAAAACAAAAATAGAGAAAACGACATTAGTCAAAATAAAACTGTAACAAAGGGCTTTAAAAAAGAATATACATTTTTATTTCATAAATATTATATTTTTCAGACGTACTCCTGACATTACAGAAGTACAGGTTATTTAGTGTGTAGGGTACAACTATAATATATGTAGTAATAGTATTGCATAGTAGCATTCTTTTCTTCATGCTTTTTAATAGTTCATGTATTCTTTTGTGTCGACTTTCCTAGCATTATTTTAGCACATTGACAACGTTCAGGGTTTGTGTACTTACAATATAATTTAGCTTACAGTATGTAGATTTTTTTTACAAGTGATTTGTAGATTAGTGGATATGTAAATCTGCATGTATCTAGCACGTTGTTTTTAAAATTAAAATAATTGTAATAATATCAGGTTTCACCAGAGCAACGCAATCAAATAGCGGAGCAAACTCTTGGACAGTATGCCTGTGACACTTATGTTCAGGAAAAAAAGTTGACTAACTGCATCCAACTTTGGTGAAGTTGTTAAAAGACGCCAAACGACAACTTCACAAAACTTATTGTATCGGTTACTTTATAATAAACCATTTAAAAGTGCCGGTATGATTTATGGCAGTGAAAAAGAAATAGTGGCCCGTGCAAGATTTGAAAGGGAGTTTGGCGTTACAGTAAAGCCTGCTGGCTGATTTGTAGATGTTCATAATGGCTTTTTGGGAGCATCGCCGGATGGTATTGTTAATCTATATTTAAAATTTAAAAGTAATTATTTTTTTCTGGTATATAGGACCTATAGGCGACGATTCTATTATTGAGATAAAGAGCTTGTACAGCCTTCATAAAAGTGGAATGACATTATCTGAAGCCGTTACATAAAAAAAATATATATTTATTCTTAGAAAATGTCAATGGAGAAATACGGCTGAAAAGAAACTATAATTACTTCTATCAATCAAGTATTTTCTCATAATATCCCATATCAAATTACATCCAATGGCGCTTAAACAAATAAAAAGATAAAAATATTAAACACTACCAATTTTGTTATAGTATCCATAATCCATAATTAATATTTTTTTAATTGCAGGTACAGGGGCAATTGAATAGTTGTCAGAGAGCCCAATGCTGTTTTGTTATATACAGGGTGTCAGATAAAAAACGCCCCAAGCTGTAACTCTGCCATTTACATTCCGATTTTCATGAACGAGGTATCAAATGAAATGGTTTGATGAATACTATGATTCATGCTACAAATAAACTTTTTCCAATGTCATCTTCGTTTTCAAGCGATTATCAACTTTAGATTTTCAAATTGCTCGGTATGTTTCTCTTCGCGTTATTGGATACAGATTTTTTTTGCTGAACCCATTGCTGTACAATACATTAACATTAATTGTAATTTTAGCAAGAAAAACAATTAAAACATTTTCCGAACATTGTCTTAGTCCCTTTTGTAATACTGTGGTGTGCCATGGAAAAAAATAACGCGCAAAACTGATAACAGTCATTAAATGATATTTCAATGCCTGAAGCAGTTGTAAATGATTATTTTTTCCCATGGCACACTACGGTATTACTGTATTGTATCTTGGTGCTTTTAATAAATGACACCAATAGTCGTTAATACTTTATTGAATCTAATCTCTCTACTCACAATAGAATCTACGTCTTTACTTTAACTGACTTTTGCATTACGTTCTTATTTCTAGGTTATGTATGTTTGGTTGTCTAAACTTGTTTCAATATTAAACATCCCCCCGTTAACTAAGAATGTAATCTTTTAACCTTTCAGGTTTTCTAATCGACCGCTGGACACGAGGCGCTTTTACAATTACGGTATTCGGTACAATTGGGCACTTTTCAGTATCAATAATTTTAGTCTCTGTCTCTTTAGTATTAATCACATCGCTCGGCATTACAACATCATCCACGGGATCCATTATGACAGGTTTATTCAAAGATTTTCGAATTTGCGCACTATTTCGCGTAATTACAATTTTCTTTTTTTCTGTCATTAAATTGTAAGATCTCGGATTTTCGGTCCTCTGAACCTCCTGCGCCGGTTTCCATGTCTTTGTCTGTACGTCCTGAAATGTGACATTTTCTCCTGCCTTAAACAAAGGTTTCTTCCGGCTTTGTTTATCATACCTTTCCTTTACCCTCTGTTGCTTTTGTTTTTGTTCTATGTAGGCATTTTTATATGTTACCTTTGGTATTAGAATATTTTTAATTGTAGGTAACTTTGATCTCAATACACGACTCATTAAAATTTCACTTGGGCTATATTTTAGTCCTGCAACTGGCGTACATCTATATTCCAATAGTCCTGAATAGATGTCTTTTAAATTGTTAGCTTTCTTTATGATATTTTTAGCTATACCCACAGCTTTTTCGGCCAGTCCATTGGACTTCGGGTAATACGGGCTTGAATGTTTTATCTCAAAATTCCATTCAATCGCAAATGTTCTGAAATTATGACTATTAAATGGATTATTGTCACAGATAATCTGTTTAGGTATTCCATGTGTTGAAAATAATATTATAAGTTTTTTCTCAATTTCCTCAATGCTTTTACTGTTTAATGGTATTATGTCTATCCATTTTGATAGATAATCTACAGTTACTAAATAATTTTGTCGTCCATATTCTGCTATGTCTAATCCTATTTTATTAAATGGCAAATCCGGTAATTCGTGATTATATAGAGGTTCTTTCACACAACTTCGTTGATATTTTTCACACTCGACGCAACGTTTTATCATTTTTTCTGTTGAATTGTTAATATTCGGCCAATAAAAGAGTTTTCTTGCTCTTAATTTTGTTTTAACTATACCTGAATGACCTGTGTGAAGCAATTTTAATACTTTAGATCTAAACGACTCAGGAATAACTAATTTATCATTGTAAAAAATAATATTTTCTCGTAGAGATAAATTATCTCTTAATTTGTAATATTGCTTAATTTCATTATCAACATTTTTAGGATTGTAACTTTTCCATCCTTCATTAATATGTTGTATCACCTCATTTAAGATTAAATCATTTGTAACATTGTTTTGTAATTCCTCAATTCTCTCTTTTGACATTGGCAGTAAATCTTCTAACATTATTGAATGTATCACGCCTTCAATCTCTTATTTTTATTTATTTATTATTTTTATTTTTTTTTATTTGGGATGCAAACGGGACAAGCCCAGCGAAGCATCCACTAAAAATATACAATATTATAAACTAAAAACAAGAATTTAGCAATAAGTAACAAAAAAAATATCAAACAGGTTAACAAAAAACATAGCAACAGAAATAAAATTTAACAAAAAAGTGAAACTTAAGCAAAACTAATAATCAAAAATATTGAAAAAAAAAAAATCAATCAAAAACAGAATTAATGTCGCAAGTCAAACGGCGCACGTGATGCATATGGGAGGTCATTAACCAATTTCCTAAATGTAGACCGGGGAGTAGCAAACAAGTCTAAATCAGAACAAAAATTGTTAAAAGAAAACATGAGACGAGGGACCACGGAGTTAGAAAACGCATTTGTATTGGTACAAGGCACGTAGAATACCGATAAATCACGGGATGGTCGAACAGGAATCCTAAACTGTAACTGAGATAGAATCGCGGAGCAGTCAACAGTGCCGTTACTCACTTTATAAAGCAGCATTAAATCGTTACTAATGCGCCTGGAAGAGAGTTGAGGGACTCCAAATATTAAGCATCGCTGTGCGTAATCACAGTATGGTAAGTAGAATTTTCGCGATAGGTACCGAAGAAAACGTTTTTGAACTTGTTCTAGTCGATCAATGTATATATGGTATTGAGGGTTCCAAACAGAAGATGCATAGTTAAGGATAGAAGAAACGAAGGCGAAGTAAAGAGAACGAATACAGGATAAGTTAGTAAAAGGACGGGAGACACGACAAATAAATCCGAACATGCGAGAGGCCTTATTAACAATAAAATCGATATGAGCTGAAAACGCAAGTTTAGAATCAAAGAGAACCCCAAGATCTCGAACACAATCAGATGGTATAAGAGTATTAGGGCCGAGGGAATAATCGAAAACAATGGGATAGCGTTTGCGTGTAAATGTAATTTTCGTGCATTTATCGTGATTGATGAAAAGATTGTTGTTTACACAATAAGCCTGTAATCGGACCAAGTCCTCCTGCAATTTTTCGCAGTCGTCAGGTGAACAAATCGTGGTAAATATTTTGCTATCGTCAGCGTATAGCAGAAACTTGGAGTAATGAAAACACGCATGAATGTCATTGATATATAGCAGAAACAACAACGGTCCCAAATGACTGCCTTGCGCCACACCGGAAGTTATCTCTTTGAAGGAAGAGCGATAGCCATTAATGGTAACAGCTTGTGATCTGCTAGAGATGTAAGAAGATAACCAATAAATCAAACCAACAGGGATGTCATAATTAAAGAGTTTCTTAAAAAGAATTCCGTGATCTATTCTGTCAAAGGCCTTACTGTAGTCTGTATATACAGCATCCACCTGGTAATTTTTGTCTAGAGCATTCAGTAAAAAATTAGAAAATGTGATTAGGTTAGACTCCACTGACCTGCCACGAAAAAAGCCGTGTTGCTCCGGGATTATGTAAGATTTGACCTTAAAGAAAAGCAGATCGTAAACTAGACGTTCAAAGATCTTAGAGGCAATTGACAGAATAGAAATGGGTCTGTAGTTGACGACTAAATTTCGGTCACCAGCCTTATGGATGGGCAGTATTAGAGCTTTTTTCCATTCGGATGGGAAAATAGCCGTTTGCAGAGAAATATTGAAAATGTAAAAAAGTGGTTCAGTAAACACTGATGCACACTCACGAAAAAGCACGCCTGGTAGGCCGTCCGGATCCGCACCCGCTCTAGGATTCACAAGTGACAACGCCTGTAGAATATCACCACTTGAGAACCAAGGTGCGATTTCCGAAGAAGAGCAGTCGCGGATATCAACTAAAGTTCCATCAACAAAGACAGAACTAAAATAGTCAACAAACAGTTTGCAAATTTCCTCCCCACCCTCAACCACTCGATCACCATACGACATCTTACTGGGAATACTCATGCTGCCTTTTTTCCTCGATTTAATAAAAGACCACAGACTGTTAGGATTATCGGACAAGCTAGTCTGTGTAGCCTCTAAGTATAGCTTATAATCAGCTGCAATTAAAGTTTTAGACCGAGTACGGAGCAGACGAAAGGTTTCATAGTGAAGGCGATTACCTGTAGTCTTCCATTTTTTGTGAAATTTTAATTTTTCCTTAATGGCCTTGATCGTTGGCAGGGAATACCAGTTAGGAAATCTGCATTTAAAAGTAATTTTGTGAGGAATAAATTCATCAACTGCTCCGCGAACAACTGAATAAAACACTTCAAGCGCCTCGTCAACTGGTAAGTGACTAATAGCCGCACCCCAGTCTACAGACGCGAGTGATGTACGGATACCTGTATAGTTAGCCTTGTGAAAAAGATATTTACGCGAGCAGTTTTCGCGGAGGGAATGCAATAAATTAAATTTAATTGAAAAAGTTAAAGCAGGATGATGGGTGTCCGCGTGCAAAAGTGGATCAAGGCTTTGAGAAAAATCAGAGATGTTATAGGAGTTACTAAGAATAAGGTCCAAGGTTCTGTCGTTAGCATTACGTACGCCGTTGAACTGCTCAAAATTACAATAAGAAAACGAAGTTAAAAACAATCGTGAACGAGCATCATTGGCACTCGATGGCAATAAACCAAGCGATTGCGACGAATACCATGAAATATGAGGTAGATTAAAATCACCAAAAATCAAAATCTTATGGTCAGGGTAGTGGTCGCAAACGCGATGCAAAGTTACCAGAAATGCGTCAAGCGAGTCAAAGTCCGCGGGTGGGAGATAAACACAACAAAGCAGCAACCGAGTACCACCGCACTGCACAGAAAGCCACAGATCTTCAGCGGACGCACTTTCAGCAAGTCTAAAACAGTCGATTGTTGATCTTATAGCGATCAAAACGCCGCCACCATCTTTTTTGCTTGACAGTGTAGACTCACGGTCCCGACGGAAAACGGTGTATTGAGCGCCAAATAATTCGCCATCATGAACTGAGCTATTCAAATAAGTTTCAGTGAGACAAACAAGGTCGAATTCAGAGTCACTAGTCTTCAAGAAGAGTGTGTTGGTCTTGGATCTTAAGCCGCGTACATTCTGGTAATAAACACTTAGTTCCATTAGTTTCCGTCGAGTCTTTCAAGATCAGATAGGGATTTAATTGGAACAGCCTTAGACTTATCGTTGCGCCGAACGAAGATTGACCCCTGTGACACCCAATTGTATTTAAAGCCTTTAGAACGGGCCGCGTCCCTAGTAAGTTTCAGCAGTCTCTTATTTTCAGGAGAGAGATGTTCATTGACGAAGATCCGTTCAGAGACTCCAGGAACGACGAAACCAGGCGTGGTGGGCGATTGTTTCTTTGCGGCTTTAGAGGCGGCCAAAAATTTATTGCGTGTTTGGCGGGATAAAAAACGAACAACGATGTTGCGAGGACGACGAACGCCATCCGCCGCCGGGGCAATCGAGCTCTTCACGCGGTGTGCAACGTCAACATCCGCGGCCGACAGTGGTAGGCCAATAGCGCTGCCGATAGTTTCAACAATCGTCGTTACGTTCTCGCTTGCCGCCTCAGGGACACCCAAAATTTCCAAATTAGAAAGACGGGAGTGCTGTTCTAAATCATTAACTCTCTGCCGCAGATCGCGATTCTCCTCACGAAGGGAATCAACCGCAGCGCAACGGGATTGTAGATCGCCGATTACCTTTTCATATTCTGTGAATCGATTGCAAAGCGTAGCGTATTTTTCATTCAGTGCTTGCAACTGATTGCATATAACCAAAAGCGTATCTTGATTAGCCTGGGTTCCGTCGGGGACCGGCTCAAAATCCTCCGCCGCAATAATTGACGAGTTGCCCAAGTCGCGGCAACTGGGGCAGCGCCACGATGAACCGGGCAGCGTCAAAGCGGCAAGTGCCGCTGGTGGAACTTCGGCGCAGCGGGCGTGGAAAGATCCCCCACACGACCCAGCGCACGACAAACCGGATGCTTTTTTGGAAATGGCCTTGGAGCACAAGGAACAGGACGGCATGCCGTACGACGTGATAACAAATCGAAAAATAATAAAACAATATTCACCAACCTGATTAGAATAATTGAATTGAAAGATTCAGGATAAATTCTTGATTAAGCTAAGAATGAAAACTATCGCGAAAACCGTAAACTTTTCGCACTATTAAAAATTATTGAAGGAAGACCAAAAGACACGACTGATCTCCGCGACAGCACCACTCTTGATCTTCTATTAATTTACATCCTAGTGATGGTCGCGATAACGTATCAGCTACGTACATGTTTTTTCCGGGAATGTAATTTACTTTTAAATTATATTTAACCAACTTTAAATGCATTCTTTGGATTCTGGTACTACTTTTATGAATATCACCTTTCAATATATTAACAAGCGGTTTATGATCTGTATGCATTTCGATTTCACGACCATAAATGAACTGATGAAACCTTTTACAAGCAAAAACTAACCCCAGCATTTCCTTTTCAATTATTGGATAATTCTTCTGAGCTTGCGTTAAACTTGTAGAAGCAAATGCAATCGGCTTATTGTCTTGAAGCAAACAACAACCTAACCCATCTTTGCTTGCGTCAGTCTGTATTATTATTTTTCTATTTGGATCATAATAT